>JXCR01147148.1:179329-206080 GCA_002079205.1 Phalaenopsis hybrid cultivar
CGATATGAATTATGGCAAATTCATTAGTTAAATTATAATAATTCGTTGTCAATAAATTTTGTCATTTGACATGAATTTCTAGACATTTTTAAAGCAGAAAACATTCAAATTCAAATTAAAAATCATCCAAAACTCCACATTAAACAAGCTTATAGTCAAACCGACCGGCTTGACAAAGCAGACCCAATGACATCAAAATTGACCCAATTTGAGTCTGTATCAAGCCGTTAAACCACATTTGGAAGCTTTGAGATGTTAATTGTAAGGTCTAATGGATTCTAAATTTGACAAGCTTATAATTAAATAGAGCATTTAGGTAAGACAAATGCAATAAGCTTAACATCACTAAATTTCTGACATCATGAAGGTACTTAAATGTCCATAAAACTCTTTTGATCATGAGAATCTCTATGGTCGTCTGATAGATCAATCTGCTTACTTATTTGTAGGGGAGAGACTTCTATATTCTATAAATAGAACCCTACCCCCTTCATGAAAATTGGGGACCGAAGTTGGGCCTAGACCTAAAGGAGAAGAAGGAACCAATTTTCATAGCTATTCTTAACCAAATACCCGATGAACACTTTTTGCTCCCGTAGTTTTCGGCCACTATCGACCACCGCTTTCAGCCGTCGTCGGCCACTATCAGCCTCCTCTCTTCTTGTTGCCATCGGAGTTCCTTGTAGGATAAAAAAGTGATGCGCAATAACGCGCCTTGAATATAGTGCAACGACGCGCTCCAAAAACGGTGCAATGATGTACCATGTAGACAGTGCAATGATGTGCCCCAAAAATGTGCAACAACAAGCCCAAAAGTTAGTGTAACAACACATCTCAAAGTTGGTGTAACGGCGCACCCAAAAGATGGTGTAACACCCCACAATAATTGCTGATAATTGTTGTACTAAGAATATGATGAACTTCTTATAACTCCTGAATTTTTCACCTCACATCGCCCTACTAAGACTTACGACCTATATGATTTGCTCCAACTGCAACCCCTTACTACAACCTTGACGGCCAAGTGACGCTATTATAGTCACTCACTACGGCCTATGTGACCAACTACGACCTATGTGATTCACAACTCATGTCATTCCAAACTCCGACCTCTATAACCTACGGATGTTATTGTAGCTCTCCACTATGATCTATATAGTCCATAGCTACTTCGGCCTCTGTGGCCTATCGACATTATTGTAGCTCACCACTATAGCCTACATGCAACTCCCAACTTCAACCTCTATGATCTATAAATGTTATTGTAGCTCACTATCATGGTATATGTGACTAACTACAGCCAAAGTCGTCCATAGCTCATACAACTCCCAACTCTGTCCTATGTGGCTTACAGGCGTTATTGCAACTCGCCACCATGACCTAAGTGATAGTGGTGGTATTCTCCTTATTTGTAATATATGTTGTTAACATATAGTGGCAACCTAGAGTGCTATAAGGAAACCACTAAAGTTGAAGAATTAAAGGAGTAAAAGCTTGCCATGAATAATGAAATACATTTTTTGGAGTCAAATCGAACCTGAGATTTGACTGTTTTACAAACTGGACAAAAAAAATAACATACAACAAGTGGGTTTACAAGCTGAAAGAGGAGTCAGATCGTATTAGTCTCTATAAGGTAAGACTTATTGTGAAGGAGCTTTGGTAGAAAGAAGTGGACTACAATGAAACTTTTTCTCTTATGGTGTCAAAGTCATGTTGATCTTATTAGCAAGAGAAGATCAACATCTGGAACAAATGGATGTAAATATAACTTTATTGCAAGGAAATATGAAGGAGGAATTATATATGATGCAACTGCGAGGTTAAGAGATTCCAAAGAAACAAGATTTGATATGCAGATTGTTGAAATGCCTCTATGACTTGAAGCAGGCCTTGAGATAGTAAGATAAGAGGTTTGACATGTTTATATCAGACAGTGAGTATGCTTAAATCATATATTATTTTACTGTTTAATTTGGTAAAATAGAATTTATTTAATCTAGGTACAACTTCCCTATAAAAGAAAGGCCCTGTAGTTAATTATTTCAATAGGGAAGTAATCCACTAATAACACTTTCAATTAAATTAGTGGTTCATGTTTCTATAAATTTTAATGTTTACTTTCAAGCTTACTATTTTGCTAATCAATAAGGAAGGATTAAGCAAGAATGGTTTTGTTCAAATTATGAAGGAGAAGAAGTTAAAAATGCTCGAATATTGAGAAGAGTAGTGCTCTGATATTATGTCTTGGGTTTTATATTTCAAACATTGAGATTTATTTTATTGGAGTTATTCATTTTATTAGAAAGTTAGAAATTACATTCTAACGATATAAAATTATAAGAAAATTTAGGAGGTAAGGGTTTATCCCGTAAAAAAAAAAAAGAAACGGAGAAGTTCAAAACGTAAATAAATGTTAGAACTCTTTTTAAATTTGTAGAATTAGTGGAACTTACAACTTAACACTATCGTTCGAGCGACCTGACTTTGACTCGTGTGTAATGCTTCTAATTAACATAGTAATTTATCATTTTTATATTTTATTTAATTATTTAAAATCATTTTAGATGATGTAAGTATGCAACTATATGTATGCATTATCAATTAAATTTAAAGGCTAACCAAAGTTGAGATGGACTTTCTTAAAGAGGCCGGTTATTCTCATTGGTTGGCCTATAAGGGTGTTCCCATTATTCATTTTTAATTTTCCTTCTTTTTCATACTATAAGTCCTTCTAGTTCATGTAGTGCACCACGAGACTGCACAATTCATCATTGCTCATTCTAGTATCATTGGTCCCACACCTACTTCTAATTTTAAATTATCTTGTGAATTCTAAAAAGAAAGTTTAAATTAACTTATAAAATAGATGTTAGTAGGCACAATACATGTACAAATTAGCATAATCATACATATGGACTTAGCACGAATTCATGTCAAGTTCTATGTTCTAATAGATTGTGCTTAAGGGCATAAACATGAACTAGCAACCACTTTCAAAAAATGAATGATTAGTTTTAATTAATTTTAACATTTTCCCTACTAAACATGAACTCATGTAGAAGATAACATTAGGAGTAATAAGCAATTACTCTAACATATAAGTGAAAAGCAAACTATGAGCCTATCATCAAATATGTGAGCAAACATTTTGGTAGCCTGATTGGTCATGATTCATATATTTGCTCTAGCTTTATTTGGTTTCATTTATACTTTACAATTCATAATTGTAACTTGTCTCTTATTATTTTTTGATTCTGAAGTGTAATTGAACGTTTTCTTTATAGTGAAGTTGGGTGTAGCCCCCATTTGGCCCAAGAAAAAAAAAAGTAATTTTCATATATAGTGAAGTTTGGCGTAACCCTTTGACATAAGCAATCAACCGATGATTAAACAGCATGCATGAGAAACCAGGTCTTAGAGCCCGGGATAAGTCCAAGCTCTAGAAATGGTTCCCCGCTCGATAACGACGAGATCCGCCAAGAGAGACGTAAATCATCCCGACAACGAGTCTTATCGGATACCTTGCATATGCTGCGAAAATATCTGCCCAAGACCTTACGGGATAGGGCTATAGTAACTCTGATTTGGCTAACTGTGCTGATAACAAGAGGTCCACATCAAGATACTACATGTTCATAGGGGGCAATTTGGTTTCTTAGAAGAGCAAAAAGTAGTCGGTAATTGCAGGGTCAACGTCAAAGACAGAATATAAGGTCATGGTCTTGGAAGTTGTCGAGATGTTACTGCTGAGAACTCAATTGGTAAAGTTCAAGGTGGGTCAAAGAGCTCAAATGAAGTTGTGGTGCGACAACAAGTCAACAATCAACGTTGCCAACAACCCAGCGCAGCACGATAGAACCAACCATGTGGAGATTGATAACTTCTTCATAAAGGAGAAGTTGAATAGTAGACTACTTGAGATAACTCATGTAGCTACTAAAGAGAAAATAGTTGAGAGCCTCACCAAGGGACTTAGCTCATCAAATCTATCTAGGTTGTGTAACAAGATTGGATTAGTGGATATTTTTTGCCCATCTTGAGAGGGAGTATTGAGAATTGCATATAGTTTAGGATCCTATTTGTAAATAAGAAATATTGAAGAAGTCAAGGATTTTATTCGTAAAGAAAGTTATAAGACTATATAAGCCCATTTCTTCCATGTATAGGTTAAGTGTTTATGCAAAATAATTTCAATTTTTTGCTTATGCAATTTAAGCAATTTAATAATTTTATGCCGCCCCCTATCCAATATTATAATGTTGGTTCCACCCCTAGCCACACTCCATCTCTTAAACAAATGACATTTAAAATCATGAGCATAAAAGAGGCCTGGACAAGCTTTATGTCAGAACTCAAAACAGTATGAGAAAATTCATAGCAGATTACAGACTCAAACCTCAACAATTTGTCAACTCTCGCCATAATTCAGGCTTATTTTGTTGAAATGATAGCTGAAGTTGAAGGTTTCCATTCTCTTAACCTTATGAAAATTAGCTCAGCCTTATTCTTTCTGCTCATTTGGGAAGGATGACTCATAAAATTATTCACCCAAGTCTTCAGTTTCTACACCCAATCTAAGCCCAATGGCATTAAAACCATCATCGTTTGTCAGGACAGCGCAGCAACTGTACTTATTCATTCCTTCAATATATAGCAGAATCATAGCTCAGTAATATCATCTCTGAAAAACCTGTCCAATAAAAATTCTGAGCTTCTGTTGAGTCCATGGAAGGCCAATCCAAGTAAAAAAAAAAAAAGACTTTTATTCTCTCTCCATCTCTACTCTACTCCAGATGATCATGAGGCCGGATGGACATGANTTTATTTTTTGATTCTCAAGTGTAATTGGACATTTTCTTTATAGTGAAGTTGGGTGTAGCCCCCATTTGCCCCAAGAAAAAAAAAAGTAATTTTCATATATAGTGAAGTTTGGTGTAACCCTTGAGGTAAGCAAGCAACCGATGATTAAACACCAAGCATGAGAAACCGCGTCTTAGAGCCCGGGATAGGTCCAAGCTCTAGAAATGTTTCCCTGCTCGGTAGCGACGAGATCCGTCAAGAGTGAGACGTAAATCATCCCGACAACAAGTCTCATCGGATACCTTGCATATGCTGCAAAAATATCTGCCCAAGACCTTACGGGATAGGGCTATTGGAACTCTGATTTGGCTAGCTGTGCTGATAACAAGAGGTTCACATCAAGATACTGCATTTTCATAGAGGGCAATTTGGTTTCTTAGAAGAGCAAAAAGTAGTCGGTAATTGCAGGGTCAACGTCAAAGACATAATATAAGGTCATGGTCTTAGAAGTTGTCGAGATGTTACTGTTGAGAACTCAATTGGTAAAGTTCAAGGTGGATCAAAGAGCTCAAATGAAGTTTTGGTGCGACAACAAGTCAACAATCAACGTTGCCAACAACTCAGCGCAGCACGATGCAGGGTCAACGTCAAAGACATAATAGAAGGTCATGGTCTTGGAAGTTGTCGAGATTTTACTGTTGAGAACTCAATTGGTAAAGTTCAAGGTGGATCAAAGAGCTCAAATGAAGTTGTGGTGCGACAACAAGTCAACAATCAACGTTGCCAACAACTCAGCGCAGCACGACAGAACCAAGCATGTGGAGATTGATAACTTCTTCATAAAGGAGAAGTTGAATAGTAGACTACATGAGATAACTCATGTAGCTACTAAAGAGCAAGTAGTTGAGTGCCTCACCAAGGGACTTAGCTCATCAAATCTATCTAGGTTGTGTAACAAGATTGGATTAGTGGATATTTTTTACCCATATTGAGAGGGAGTATTGAGAATTGCATATAGTTTAGGATCCTATTTGTAAATAGGAAATATAGAAGAAGTCAAGGATTTTATTTGTAAAGAAAGTTATAAGACTATGTAAGCCCATTTCTTCCATGTATAGGTTAAGTATTTATGCAAAATCATTTCAATTTTTTGCTCATGTAATTTAAGCAATTTAATAATTCTATGCCGCCCCCTATCCAATATTATAATGTTGGTTCCACCCCTAGCCACACTCCAACTCTTAAACAAATGACATTTAAAATATGAGCATAAAAGAGGCCTGGACAAGCTTTATGTCAGAACTCAGAACAGTATTGAGAAAATTCATAGCAGATTACAGATTCAAACCTCAACAATTTGTCAACTCTCACCATAATTCAGGCTTATTTTGTTGAAATGATAGCTGAAGTCTAAGGTTTCCATTCTCTTAACCTTATTGAAATTAGCTCAGCCTTATTCTTTCTGCTCATTTGGGAAGGATGACTCATAAAATTATTCACCCAAGTCTTCAGTTTCTACACCCAATCTAAGCCCAATGGCATTAAATCCATCAGAGTTTGTCAGGACAGCGCAGCAACTGTACTTATTCATTCCTTCAACATATAGCAGAATCATAGCTCAGTAATATCATCTCTGAAAAACCTGTCCAATAAAAATTCTAAGCTTCTGTTGAGTCCATGGAAGGCCAATCCAAGTAAAAAAAAAAGACTTTTATTCTCTCTCCATCTCTACTCTACTCCAGATGATCATGAGGCCGGATGGACATGAACATTGCAGCATAAAGCCGCAGCCGTCGATCGTGATCTTCAGTTTTAATCGTTATGTCAGCACCACTCATGCTTCTCTTCTTGTAGCGCCGCCATGCTAGCTGTATGTTGACAGCCGCCCACGTTCGCCAATTCGACGAGTAATATCTTGCTGTTCTGTTTAGCCTCTCATTTGCAAATCTGTAACGAAAATGCTCGGTTATGTACTTAAGGTGGTGTGCTTCGAGGCTGAAGGCCTCAGTCGGCTCGGCACACTCAAATGTCGCAGATGAAGGTGGGAGGCGATCGATGAATGGTCGCCGGATGCACCATGAAAGGAGTTCATCTCCAACAAAATTTCCANTCTGTCCAATGAAAAATTCTGAGCTTCTGTTGAGTCCATGGAAGGCCAATCCAAGTAAAAAAAAAAAGACTTTTATTCTCTCTCCATCTCTACTCTACTCCAGATGATCATGTGGCCGGATGGACATGAACATTGCAGCATAAAGCCGCAGCCGTCGATCGTGATCTCCAGTTTTAATCGTTATGTCAGCACCACCCATGCTTCTCTTCTTGTAGCGCCGCCATGCTAGCTGTATGTTGACAGCCGCCCACGTTCGCCAATTCGACGAGTAATATCTTGCTGTTCTGTTTAGCCTCTCATTCGCAAATCTGTAACGAAAATGCTCGGTTATGTACTTAAGGTGGTGTGCTTCGAGGCTGAAGGCCTCGGTTGGCTCGGCGCACTCAAATGTGGCAGAGGAAGGTGGGAGGCGATCGATGAATGGTCGCCGGATGCACCATGAAAGGAGTTCATCTCCAACAAAATTTCCAGGGCCTAACATGCTAGTTGCAACCATGCCTTTGCTCAGACATTGGATGCTTTGTAAGCGACCATGAACAATAAATATCATTCTCTGGACAGGGTCTCCTTCTCTAATTACCTGATTTAGAGAAGTAAAAATATTCACCTGTTGTTGTTATGATAACTCTGTGTGAGTCTTAACTTACCTTCTCATCTTTGGAGAATACCAAGTGCTTGACTCTGTCGCATATGTTGTCTAGGATTAAATCATCCAGGTTGTGGAATAGAGGAACCTGACCAACAGACCATCATTATGACATTAAATGTTTTAGTATTAGATCATGAAGCATGTAAAATAATGTCTTGAATTTTTTTATAGAATATATTTGGAAAAAAAAATTATAAAATATCTGTTTCCAAAAATATTTATTGCTTAATATATTCGATACCAAATATAGTTTTCTTCGAATGTATTCTTTTGTGACTATGAATTCTTATGGGGTTGTGGGGTGTGAGAAATCAAGCAAGAAATTAAAAGGTTTTGTGTTTGGCTTAATCCTTGACCATCTTTTATTATTACTGATTTTTTTGCTCCAGCTCTTTCGTGGCTTTTTTTCTGTTTATAGACTTTTTCATGTAAATTCTATATGCATTTGGTTGTGTGATTAATCATACTTGTAACGGTTCCATTTCGGTTCCCTAGGGGAGATGAAGCGACGAATTGTAGAAGAGAGAGGAAACGAGCAGGGGATTATTGCGGTGGTTCTGCGGGATTATTAAGAGGTTATTTAGATGTTATTTGGGAATTATTGCAGGGCAGATCACTCAATTTTTAAGCGGCGGAATTCATTTTTTATTTAGTGGGACCGTAATAACACATGGCAATATTTGATAGGACTCTACGTCCGGAGTTTGGACAAATTTTTTTTTAGAGGAAGAAGCCTTTTTGCGCAGGGTTTAGGGCTTGATTGATTCAAGGCATTAAGTTTAATAAAACTTATTTAATTAATTTAATGATAAAACTTATATATATATATATATATATATATATATATATATATATATATATATATATATATATATATNAGTGGAAGAGAAGAAGTGCAAGGAGGAGTAGTTTCTTGCGGCAGAAGGAAGAAGAAGGAAGAAGAAGAAGAAGATTGTTCTCCCTAGGCTTCTTCTTGGTGGCTTGTGGCAGAAGAGAAATTGGGTTTATTTCTCTTGTAAGTTTGTCTTCTTCGGCGTATCTCGGTGTAGAGAGAGAAGAACAGAGAGAGAAGAAGAGAGAGAGCAACAAAGAGTGAGTGATTCCTCTTGTAAGTCGAGGTGATCGACTGGTGTAAATTTCCTCAAGTAGTAAAATCCTCTGCAACTCCGTGGACGTAGGCAATTTGCCAAACCACGTAAATCTGTGTGTTCTTTTCTGGTGTAATTTTTCTCGTTCTATTTTTCGCTCCGTCGATCTTTCTCCTGTTTGATTTATATATATACCACATCAACTGCTCTGGTATATATTTCTTAACAACAATGATTGAAGACTTCAACACTCCTTCCTAGACCCACAACTTCGACATCTCGGCTTTAGCACTTTTAGGGTGAAGATCAGAGAACAAATCATCCTCGTCATCGCAGGAAGAATCAATAGCATTTGGATCGTATAACAGGACGCGGATCCTACTTGTGGGCTATGATCGGTAGCATTTGGATCAGAACGCGGATTCTACTTGTAGGCTATGATTGATAACATTTGGATCGTGTAATTGGTCCTATTTGTGGGCTATGATCGGTAACATTTGGATCGGGACACGGATCCTACTTGTAAGCTATGATCGATAGCATCTAGATTGTGTAACTGAATCCCATTTGTGGGCTATGATCGGCAGCATTTGGATCAGGATGTGGATCCTTTTAGGCTATGATCGATATCATCTGGGTCATGTAACTGGATGCCATTTGCGGGCTATGATCGGTAGCATTTAAATTAGGACACGGATCTTACTTGTAGGCTATGATATATCACATTTGGATCGTGTAACTAGATCCTATTTGTGAACTATGATCAGTAGCATTTGGATCGTGTAATTGGAAGCAGATCCTTCTTGTGGCTATGATTCAAATTTCTGGACAACAATGATAAAGAATTTCTTGTTTTTCTTTGCTCAAATCATGTTATAGTTCAGGAGTTGTCTCTGAAGCTTCGACATTCTCGGCTTCTGCACTCACGACTTGAGGATTTTTTGGTCCCAACAGTGTTATTAGTTTCTTGTTGGCAAATTGATGCTTCCTGATCAGTCAGCATCAATTTGAAGGGGGATGTCAATCAGGAAGGACGAAAATTAGGCAGCTAAATTAGGGGTTTTCTATAATTAGGAGCTTCCTTATTTAAATTATTTTCAATATCCTTATTATGATTTATTTCCCTTTTAGCTTAATATTTAGATTAGGAATATGTATTAAGTTACCAAAAATAGATTATACAAAATATTTTGTTCCTAAAATAGATTGTAAGATTATTATTTAATGGAATGAAAGCAAGGGAAAAGACATTGAGCCTATTCAGAATTTAGCATATTTTTCTCAAAACTTTGACACTCTCCACCTCTTTTCTTTGTTGGTGTAGTTCAGCTCCAACCCTCTCGTGATTTTTTTCCGTTTACGTGTTTTTTCACGTAAATTTTGTGTGCTTTTGATTGTGCAATTTATCTTAGTCGATGATAATTTGTGTTCTTTTTTCTTAACAAAGCACATAGAGAGTAACAATGAATTACCCCTTTAACGAATTCCTTTTGCTCGTAACAATAAGCACTACATAAAAATTATAATTTTCTCCGTCCAGCTCTCATTTTTAGGGCATGCACTATTTTTCTCCAATCAGAGTAGTGACTTATCAATATGAACCTAAAGAATAGATTTGGTCTGTAGTACCTTTTTAATGAGTTCTAGGCATAAATGTCGCTTGATGTCCCTTCTAAGCCCTTCAGGAAGATCCTGAATGATATCCATTTCATCTTCCCCTCTCATCGCTGCCCATCTCTGACGTTCATACTGTCGCACTCTCTGCCTTAGTCGTGATGGAAGCTGTCTCCTCCGCATCCACCATTCCATGTCTCGACACCTTAGCTGCATCTTTCTCTTCCTCGCCATAACCACATGCAGGAACACCTGCAGGTAAGTCCCAGACTTCAGAAGCACGAGCATCAGCATTCATGACTGTTAAACAGGCTAATATTGAGGCTGAGTAGCAGACCTGAATATTTCCTATCAGTAAAGTGAAGAGCATGAGACCACTCAGCACAGTAATTATGCTGAATATCACTTCCAACCACTGGCTCGTTGGTTCCAGATTATTGCCAAAAGTGCTGTTTCAATAGAAAGATAAGTTCCAAATATGTTAAGAAAACTCTGCATTAGCTTATCAAAGGTAGAAGGATGGCTCAAAATATATGTGGACTTGGTTTCTGCTGCACTGTTTTGGAACAACAAAAAAGGGTGTTCATAATGCCAATTCCAAATAGTTAGGATGAGCATAGGGTTGTTTGGTTGGCTGAATTTATGGTGTAGTGTCAATGGAATGCATTGGTGTTCAAAATTTTGGTGTTTGATTCAACAAAAATGAAACACAATATAAATATTTGGAAAATTTTGAATTCACCCTGTAGTTTAAAACTCGTGTATTCTAAATTTATCAGATTTGAGCAATTTTAAAATANAAGAAGGATTGCTCAAAATATATGTGGACTTGGTTTCTGCTGCACTGTTTTGGAACAACAAAAAAGGGTGTCATAATGCCAATTCCAAATAGTTAGGATGAGCCTAGGGTTGTTTGGTTGGCTGAATTTATGGTGTGGTGTCAATGGAATGCATTGGTGTTCAAAATTTTGGTGTTTGGTTCAACAAAAATGAAACACAATATAAATATTTGGTAAATTTTGAATTCACCCTGTAGTTTAAAACTCGTGTATTCTAAATTTATCAGATTTGAGCAATTTTAAAATATACAATAAATTGTATTTGTTAGCACCGCAGCAACCACCAACCTTCTGTTGCTGCGGCCGCCTCCAGCTGCCAACTACCGTTACCTGCGCTGCTGTGGCTAGCCGCCTGGTATCGATAAGCCTGGCGCTGGTGCCTTTTGGCCGCTGTCACCTACCTGCTTTCCCCCCTCACTAGCCATTGCCCACCTATCTTTGTAACCGGTCATATTTATATTGATTTCATTCGTTCTTCAAATTAATTATATTTTATATTGATTTCATTTTTTTCTTCAAATTAAACAAAAAAGAAAAGATAAACTAACTCATTTATTTTACACTCAAATCAAATAACTCCAAAATATTTAAAATCCATTATATTTCAATTACACTGCATTCCTTTTAATACCGCATTCACCTCTCTACAAACCGAAAGACCCTAAATTATGATCCTTCCTGCAGCAGTTAGTTTATTGTAAGTATTTATGGTTTACTCTTGAGTTAGCAAGGTTTTTTTTTTCTCTTCTTCTGTTTTATTTGTTTATTTATTTATTTATTTTTTGTAAAAATGGTTTCGGATTACTTGTACCTGAGAGTCATGAGGCCCCAGAANTTAAATAAAAAAAAATATCGAGATTTCATAAATTACATTTAATAGTTTATTAAAATAATTTAAAAAATTAAATTTTATATCATGTCTATTTCAAGTTTTTAATTTTTATTTAGAAGACTCAACGTGAGAATAAATCTTATCAAATTAAGAGTTATCAAGGTGAGTACCCATAATGTTAAATTATAGTAATATTTTAGTATCTCTTCTAAACTAGTTGTATGGATTGCTATTCATGCTTGATTAATAAATTTGAATTTTCTGTTATTAAATTCTAATGGTCATCTCGATATGAATGCTTATAGTCACAAATTATGAAATAATTGATACATTATAGTATTATATGTTGAGTGATATGAAATTGTGAATGATATACTCTATATAAAGTGATTGTATATATATGTTTGACTATGATGGAATCACCTGTTAATGATACTAGTGGGTGAATAACTCTCTTTCTATAACTGAGGCCAAATATATGATTGTTTGTGATGGAATATGAGAAGTCATTTAGTTAAGAGACTTATTGAGAGAGTTTAACGGGAAGTCTATGAAGATGACTATTTTGTGATAGTTAAAGTACTATTAATCTTACAAAAGATTAAATATATCACGAGCGAACCAAGTCCATTGATATTAAATTTTATTTTGATTTAAAATATTATTACTGAGGTTAATATTTAAGTCTAATACAAAACCTCTCCGTTTCTTGCTTAATTTTCCACACCCCACAACTCTTGAAATGTCATAAATATTTATAGAATTAAGAAAGAAAATATTTAACTAGAATACATTTGATATCAAATATATTTGGAAATAAACATATTAAGCAAGAAAATATATTTAGTATCAAATATATTAAGCAAGAAATATAATAGATCTTATATTTCACAAGAAATTTTAAGTGATTGTTTTATAAATCTCCATCTTGCATTAAAATTCCATCAAAAGCGAAGCTCCAAGTTACATTCCATTCTGTCAATCAGGAAGGACGAAAATTAGACAGATAAATTTGGAGTTTTCTATAATTAGGAGCTTCCTTATTTAAATAATTTCTAATATCTTTATTATGATTTATTTCTCTTTTAGCTGAACATTTAGATTAGGAATACGTATTATTAAGTTACATAAGAATAGATTATACAAAATATTTTGTACCTAAAATAAATTGTAAGATTATTATTTAATGGAGTGAAAGCAAAGGGAAAAGACATTGAACCTATTCAGAATTTAGCATAATTTTCTCAAAACCTTAACATGATATCAGAGCCAAAATTTTACCCTAACCACCGGTAGTTATTAGAGGACCGTCAAGCTTCATTCTCGCTGACCTTCTTGCTAGAAGGGAAGAACTATTTCTTTGTCTTGATTCGCCCATCTAAGAATTTTTGTCTGCTGCGACTACTTTGTCTGCCTTCGATTTACCATCTTCCATCTCCAGCGTCTGGTTCTGTCTCCTGCGTTTGATTCCAGTTGTGATATGTGATTATGTACATTTGTTATCTTGTCTGTAATTTAAGTCTCATCTGCAATCTTCGATCTCGTTCGCTTTGTTCGCTTCGAATCTCCTTCGCTAGCCATCGTTGCTTTTGCAGCATATTCGACTGCTTCTTCTGCTTCGGCTTCGTCCGCTTCTACTTCGACTTCTTCGTCGCATCCAAGGATTGAAGGCTTCAACGTTCCTTCCTAGACCCACAGCTTCGACATCTTAGCTTTAGCACTTTTAGGGTGAAGATCAGAGAACAAATTGTCCTCCCATCACTGGAAGAATCAATAGCATTGGGATCGTATAACAGAACGCGGATCCTACTTGTGGTCTATGATCAGTAGCATTTGGATCAGAACGCGAATCCTACTTGTAGGCTATGATTGATAACATTTGGATCGTGTAATTGGATCCTATTTGTGGGCTATGATCGGTAACATATGGATCAGGACACAGATCCTACTTGTAAGCGATGATCGATAGCATCTGGATCGTGTAACTGAATCTCATTTGTGGGCTATGATCAGTAGCATTTGGATCAGGACGTGGATCCTACTTTTAGGCTATGATCTATATCATCTGGGTCATGTAACTGAATGTTATTTGCGGGCTATGATCGGTAACATTTAAATCAGGACACGGATCCTACTTGTAGGCTATGATATATCGCATTTGGATCGTGTAACTAGATCCTATTTATGGGCTATGATCAGTAGCATTTGGATCGTGTAACTGGAAGCAGATCTTTCTTGTGGCTATGATTCAAATTTCTGCACGACAATGATAAAGAATTTCTTGCTTTTCTTTGCTCAAATCGTGTTATGGTTCAGGGGTTGTCTTTGAAGCTTTGACATTCTCGGCTTCTGCACTCACGGCTTGAGGATTTTTTGGTCTCAATAGTGTTATCAGTTTCTTATTGACAAATTGATGTTTCATGATCAGTCAGCATCAATTTGAAGGGGGATGTCAATCAGGAAGGACGGAAATTTGGCAGCTAAATTAGGAGTTTTCTATAATTAGGAGCTTCCTTATTTAAATTTATTCAATATCTTTATTATGATTTATTTCCCTTTTAGCTGAATATTTAGATTAGGAATATGTATTAAATTACCAAAAATAGATTATACAAAATATTTTGTACCTAAAATAGATTGTAAGATTATTATTTAATGGAATGAAAACAAGGGAAAAGACATTAAGCCTATTCAAAATTTAGCCTATTTTTCTCAAAACTTTGACACTCTCCACCTCTTTTCTTTGTTGGTGTAGTTCAGCTCCAACTCTCTCGTGATTTGTTTTTTCACGTAAATTCTGTGTGCTTTTGATTGTGCAATTTATCTAAGTTGATGATGATTTGTGTTCTTTTTTCTTAACAAAGCACATAGAGTAACAATGAATTACCCCTTCAACGAATTCCTTTTGCTCGTAACAATAAGCACTTCATAAAAATCATAATTTTCTCCGTCCAGCTCTCATTTTTAGGGCATGTTTCTCCAATCAGAGTAGTTACTTATCAATATGAACCTAAAGAATAGATTTTGTCTGTAGTACCTTTTTAATGAGTTCTAGGCATAAATGTCGCTTGATGTCCCTTCTAAGCCCTTCAGGAAGATCCTGAATGATATCCATTTCATCTTCCCCTCTCATCGCTGCCCATCTCTGACGTTCATACTGTCGCACTCTCTGCCTTAGTCGTGATGGAAGCTGTCTCCTCCGCATCCACCATTCCATGTCTCGACACCTTAGCTGCATCTTTCTCTTCCTCGCCATAACCACATGCAGGAAAACCTGCAGGTAAGTCCCAGACTTCAGAAGCACGAGCATCAGCATTCATGACTGTTAAACAGGCTAATATTGAGGCTGAGTAGCAGACCTGAATATTTCCTATCAGTAAAGTGAAGAGCATGAGACCACTCAGCACAGTAATTATGCTGAATATCACTTCCAACCACTGGCTCGTTGGTTCCAGATTATTGCCAAAAGTGCTGTTTCAATAGAAAGATAAGTTCCAAATATGTTAAGAAAACTCTGCATTAGCTTATCAAAGGTAGAAGGATGGCTCAAAATATATGTGGACTTGGTTTCTGCTGCACTGTTTTGGAACAACAAAAAAGGGTGTTCATAATGCCAATTCCAAATAGTTAGGATGAGCATAGGGTTGTTTGGTTGGCTGAATTTATGGTGTAGTGTCAATGGAATGCATTGGTGTTCAAAATTTTGGTGTTTGATTCAACAAAAATGAAACACAATATAAATATTTGGAAAATTTTGAATTCACCCTGTAGTTTAAAACTCGTGTATTCTAAATTTATCAGATTTGAGCAATTTTAAAATATACAATAAATTGTATTTGTTAGCACCGCAGCAACCACCAACCTTCTGTTGCTGCGGCCGCCTCCAGCTGCCAACTACCGTTACCTGCGCTGCTGTGGCTAGCCGCCTGGTATCGATAAGCCTGGCGCTGGTGCCTTTTGGCCGCTGTCACCTACCTGCTTCCCCCCCTCACTAGCCATTGCCCACCTCTCTTTGTAACCGGTCATATTTATATTGATTTCATTCTTTCTTCAAATTAATTATATTTTATATTGATTTCATTTTTTCTTCAAATTAAACAAAAAAGAAAAGATAAACTAACTCATTTATTTTACACTCAATCAAATAACTCCAAAATATTTAAAATCCATTATATTTCAATTACACTGCATTTCTTTTAATACCGCATTCACCTCTCTACAAACTGAAAGACCCTAAATTATGATCCTTCCTGCAGCAGTTAGTTTATTGTAAGTATTTAAGGTTTACTCTCGAGTTAGCAAGGTTTTTTTTTCTCTTCTTCTGTTTTTATTTATTTATTTATTTTTATTTTTTTTTGTAAAATTGGTTTCGGATTACTTGTACCTGAGAGTCATGAGGCCCCAGAAAACAGGGTAAAGAATCTTGACGGCGAGTGAATTGCTGGAAACCACAGGAGGAGCTGAGTCGTATATACCATATGGAAATGAGCCATCGCCGTCCAAACAAGCTTGGAGATTCCAGCCACCTGTGGATGCTGTTAAATTATGACCAGAGGAGCTTGAGAAAGTTGGCGAAAGGCCTGCAGTGGAGCAGGTCAGTGACATGAGATTGCAGCTGTTGCTCTTCTGGCATTGCAGATTTAGGCATGAAGCAAATCGTTGAATTGCAAGAAGATACCAGCAGCCACCAACTACCTGAAAAGCACTGGTTATTATGAAGTAGGGTATTTTTTTATTGAGTTATTAGAGAATTGGAACTTTGAGGAAATTTTCTGTGATAGTTGCCCGAAATAGTGCTTGTGATGTGATGGTGGTTATGGCGATAGTGTGGTGTTGGTGATGTGGTGGTGATAGTGGTGGTTATGTTGTGATGGTTGTGTGGTGTGATAGTGATGTTGGCGTTGGTAGTGGTGTTGTGTGATAGTGGTGTGCTGTTAATATTGGTGATGGTGTTGGTAATGTGATGGTAGTGATGATATGTTGATAGTGGTGGTAAAGTTGTGATGGTTGTGTGGTGTGGTTGTGGTGTTGGTAGTTGTGTTAGCGTTGGTGTTGGTAGTAGCGTTGGCGTGTTGTGATGTGATGTGGTGTCGTGTTGTGGTAGTGGTGTGGTAGTGGTGTTCGTGGTAGTGTCGGTAAGCTGGCAGTGGTAATGATATGTTGATAGTGGTGGTCATGTTGTTGTGGTTGTATGGAGGTAGTGGTTTTGTGGTGATGATTCTTTTTATTCATCCATTTGAGTTGTGGTATCTTAAATGATACTTTATGTTTTTTGTGAAAAAAATTTATGTTGATCAGTTCTTTTCATGCTAATATCATAATAATTAAGACAAAAAAAATTTGGTTCATCTACTATGTGGGATAAAGACCACAAACTAATATTTTACGACCTCTGTTTTAAGGAGGTGGAATTTGAAAATAGGTCAACAATTTATTTTAACGAGGGCTGAGAAAATATTATAAAAAAGTATAAGGAAAACACGAGAAGGGAATAAGATGGGATGCATTGAAAAATAAATGAGATCAATTTAAAGGACTAAAAATTTTGGAAAGAATTGAAGCAAGGACCCGCGGGCTTGGGTTGGGATTCAATAAAGAGAACAATTGATGCTTCAGAAGAATAGTGGGCCAAGAAATTAGAGGTGAGGATTTATGAAACCTCCACTCCTTTTATCAATTTTTTTCTTTAGATACATCAACATATCAATCTTTCATTACTTTGTAGGTAGTGTCAACTGCGAAAAAGTTCAAATTTTGTGGCATTGACTCTGAGTTGGAAGAGAAGTTGGGTCGTATGTTGGTGGAGTCGCAATAACGGGCGATCATGCATGGGCCCCAAATGAGCGAGGGTTTGCTAGCATAGCTGAGAACTTGGGTGCCAAACAAATAGCTGACTCAATGAAGGCCCGAGCTCGAACCTCAATGAAGTCAAATCCACTAATCGATCAAGGCGTCCTAGAGTTTAGAAAAAAAAATGGTGTAGTTTCATAAAAAGTCAAATCTCACAGTTAGTTGCACCATGCACCAATGATCCCAACACATTATAAGCAACTTATATTCAGCAAGTCATGTGAATTTTGGAAGTTCTTTATGACGATAACCTCAGACAGCATGGTCAATTATTTTTGTTATTTTCATGACAACCAAAATGCATGAATATCATTTTAATTTGTTGGACATTTTATATTATTTTTTTTAAGATGACAGTATTTATGCCACTTATGATAAGCTCCGATTTTATTTCTTGAACGCTTGTTAATTGCTTTTCAAAGTTTCTTTATTTTTCTTTTGAATAAATAATGTTATGATTCTAGCTAATTCGATGATATGCATATGTGTTTGCTACATAGACAATGCATAATATGAATGGAGAAAAACATAGAAAAAGAATTGCAACTGCGTTTTGCCTGATGTATGATTACTACAACTCATATATTGCTCGTTTTCTATGTATGACTTCAACATACATAAGCGATAAGTTAGTTGAAGAGATGCTTGTAAGACACCAACAAGATTTAACAAGATGTTTTGGATGACACAACTCATATTAATAGATCTTTTAGAAGAATAACACCGGAATCACAAACTTCATAGCTCTGCCGGGATGATTTCTAGAGAGTTATTAGCTACAACCCTTTAAAATTTTATCACATAATGAATCTTTAAATTTTATCACAGAATGAATGTATGAGAGGAGCCATAGAGCGATTTTAATACTCATCTGAAACAATCAGTCAATATTTTTCAATTGGGTTAAATGCTCTGATCAATTTATCATCAGAAATTATCAAATCCTAAGATCCAACATCCTAAAGGATTCTTAATGAGATTTCACAAGACCAGCAGTATATGTCCCATTTTAAAATAATTCAGTTCATTAATATTTTCCTAAATTCAAATGAACATAATAATTCAGATACCCTTGTTAAATGCTTTAGGATTGTATTAGAGCGATCGATGGAACACACATGAATGCACGTGTATGTCGAATAATGAGAATATCGCATTCATCGGGTGATGCAGATCACCAACACAAAATATCATTATTGTATGTGACTTTAACATGTGCTTTACTTTTTTTATGGTAGGTTGAATAGGTAGTGCACACGACAATCACATATTCAAATTTATCATAAGAACTCAAAAATAAAACTTTCCACATACACTCCTAGGTTTGTTTGAGTTTCAATAAATGAGAAGGTATTCTCACTGCAATACCAATTATTATATTTATGTCAGATAAATATTATTTGGTCGATACTGGATACTCCTTTACAAAGAGGGTTTCTCAAACCATTTTCTGATACTAAATACAACATTCATGATTTTGAAAGAGCTAACAATGTCTCTTGAGATAGGAAATATATGTTTAACAAGAGACACTCATCTTTATGTGATGTCATTGAAGAACATTTGGAGTTTTGAAGAAAAAAATGAGTCATTCTGCGGAATATGCTGACTTATTTGTTTCGCAAATAAGTACAAATTGTGTTCACCACAATGACTCTCCACAACTGCATTCGACAGCATCCTACACACAATGACATTGACTTCAATATGGCTGATAAAGTTCATTCACAAGTTTCTGGTTAAGCATATGAATATCGCTTCGAACAATATTTATCCAAGGTTGAAAGTTATTTGTTTGAAACTTACAGTCAGGATGAGGAAAGTGCAGGAGATATGATAGAGTTGAGCGAATGAATTACGATTTTCACCGTTGACAGTTGAACGGAGCGAATTATGGATGTCATCTTTGATACTTTATTTTTAATGTGTTATGAAAATGTTTATTGTTTATTGTATTGATGATTCATGCAACGATGTCCGTTTTGAATCTCAATGTAGGGGATCTTCTATTTCAAATTCTTTTGCATGTATTTCTTCCCACTTGCACGACTTGTGAGGCAATCGTGAGTATAACATTTAATGTAAGTTTCTATTACATGTTTTATTTTTTGGTTTAGAGGTCTATGATGAAATATTCGATCTTATGAGTTTTTTTGAATGACTTATATGTTATTTGTTCTTCACAAGTATACAATCGTTATGAAGGCAACTAAGTACATCACTTTTTTCAGTCATATGGTTGTTGGGGTTCTTTTTGGATGGCCTTTAAGATGATATACATATGTGACATATACGAGCTCGATATTATGTAGTTTAAAGATAACCAAAAACCTTTTTTTTATAAAGTCTATTGTCTTCTTGTGGTGACGAAATCGTTGGTTGACATTCTATTCTCTAAGACATCACAGTTTCATAAAACTTAAATCAAGTATTGCTACTATTTTTTATCATTAATGTGGCATCTAAGGGTTTGTGCTTTGTTTTTTTATATTCAGAAAAGATGAGCTTGAGGACTATCGACACCTCAAAAAGCATTGTACAACTATTGTGGACTACAATCTTCTCTGCTTACTTCGCGACAACCACATAGCTATAAGAGATAATTTTACAGATGTCTAAGGAGAAGAACAGAAAGTTGTGATTTCTTTAGGTTGGCGGATCGGTTCAAGGATTCCACCGTTGATAATGATCAAACATGAATATTTTCATTGTAGGACGAATTATCTCGTGACATTAACCAACTGCATTTTAAAAATAATATTATCATATTATTAATTATTTTTTTTTAAATCATCATTTTTTAATTTGATTGTCGTGTTACTTAACATTTAATAAGATGTCTGTTTTTATTTTTTATGTTTAACCTGGATATTTATTTTCAAATATGAAATGTGCTAGCTTGATTAGTTTTGTTATAAACAAAGTATACTGTAGAGGCATAAAGGTCATTTGTTTGCAGCTTCAACATAGTTGTTGTAAAGCTGCAAAAAATAAATCGTCAATCAGCATCTCGACAACAACTTCTGCACAGCAGCTTCCTGATACAACTATTGCATGGCAGCTTTTCAATAAGTTGCAGTTGCCCAAATAGACTCTTAATATGTATGGACAAAAACCCCCCAACCAAGTTCAAAGTATGGGATTGCATCAGGTACATAATTTAATGTGAATATTCTATGAGCATATTTGGAAGAGTCGCAAGTTTACAGCCAAATTCAACCTACACTACAAACTTTCTTTGTTGATTTCAATTCTCATTCAGATAAAGGCAAATGTCATTTTAGACGAGCCTATTCAACTATGAAAATCTGCCCTATAATTCGATAAGTCAATATCCGCATGGTAAGGTATGGTTACTTTGTTAGCTAGCCCCATAGTGATACAACACTATACTTCACAAATCATTACACAAAGAGTTAAATATTCATTTTATTCCTCAATATATTTTTCCCTTTTTATGTAACCACTTTGAGCCGATCATATAAATATGAGAGACCATCGAGAGGTGGAGGCTTCTTTTTATGCTGGAAGAATGCCTGTATTAAACTTTTCTTGTTTCATCTGCACATTAGAGATTTTATCCTTCTTCTATCTTCCAGTTTTCATGCTTCTCTTTTACAAGTCCCTGCCCATATGACTTGAGACCACTAACATAATCGGATTAAACTTAATCAAACTATATATATCTTGTTTATTTTTTCTTGATATTTAATATCTTTCTATTCATTTGAATTTTTGCCCTATTCACTCCTAATTCCCTTCCCAAAAGTACAATGAACCAGAATTCTTAACCAGAGCAACTTTTGACAAGTATGTTATGAACTTGCAGGTTAAAAATGCTCACATATTAAGTGTTATAACATTATATTGAATTATTGCAACAAACAATGAATAAGTAAAAGAAAGAACACAAATTTTATGTGGAAAACCCAAGATGGGGAAAACTATGGGCATAAGAGGAGAATTCACTATATCAAATTTGAAATTAGAAGTGAAGAGTTTTGGTCAACATAAAATCAAAGCAGAGAAAAATGAGTGCACTTAGCAGGACTCCTTTAAAAGAAATAATTAAAAAGAAACAATAAAGTAATAGCACATAGATTACAATATTAAATTGTTCATAATTTTCTTCTAAATCTTCAATTTTCTTCTACATCTTCAATCATCGTGCTCATAATTTCCTTATGAGATGACATGCGAGACTCACAAAATTTGGGTCATAAATTTAGCAGTCTCCACCTTGATACAAATTTCCAAGTATCTAATGATCATGGATGAATATAAACCAAGTTTAAGCAATGCTCAAAGTTGACTATTGGGAGTGCCTTAATCATCATATTCACATAATTATTCATAAGTATTGATATTGCTCCTAACAATATCACCACGAGCAATAACTTCACGAACAAAGTTGTAACGAACATCAATGTATTTAGTTCTCTCATAAAACATTTGATCTTTACTAAGAAAAATAACAATCTAACTATCACACATTAGTGTGGTGTTCTTTAAATCTTTACTAAGTTCTTTAAATATACCTTTTAATTAGAATCTTCAGTAATTATTATGTACTCAGCTTTAATTGTAGATAGTGTCATTGTTATCTATAAATTAGTCTTCCAATTAATCACATTGCCACTAATAGGAAACATGTATCTTGTAAGTCATAGCATTTTATTAAGATCTTCAGTCAAATATCAATCAACATAGCCAATGACTCTATCTATACTCCTCTTGAAATACAAATGAGCGTCTTTTGTTTCACATAGATATATGAGGATCCACTGAACTACTTCTCAATGCTTCTTACCTAGATTGCTCATATATCTGCTAACTACGCTTGACTACAAATGAAAAATATAGACTATAACATATCATAACATACATGAGAGATCCTACTGCACTAGAATATGAAACTCGAGATATATATTCAATCTCATCATCTGATAGTTAACACAAAGCTGATGAGAGTCTAACATGCGCAGCTGATGGAATACTAACGCGTTTGGCATTCTGCATATTGAACATATGCAAAATTTTATCAATGTATCCTTTCTAAATAAAAAATAACTCACCTGTTTTTTATCTCTCTGAATTTTAATGCTAAACATTTTCTTCACAACTCATATCTTTTATCTAAAACTCACTGTTAAGTTGAGCTTTTAATATTTTGAAGAATTTTTTATTCTTGCCTGCTATCAACATATTATTATCATATAAGGACAAGAAGATAAATGATTCATTATTATTTCTCTTAAAGTAAATACAACTATCCTATCTACTTCTCTTAAACTCATAAGCAATCATAAATGATTCAATTTTTTTATACCACTGCCAATGAAACTATTTTAGAACATGAAAACGATTTTCTTAGCAAACGAATAGGATATGCTTTTTCTGTAACCACGAAGACGTCAGAATCCTACATATTTATGCACTTCAAGCTCTCTATGCAAAAATGAAGTCTTTACATCTAACTGTTCAAGTTCAATATCATGCTTAGTCACAATGCCAAGTAAAGCTCGAATTGAATTATTTTTAACAAGTGAAGAGAATAAATTTGTAAGGTCTACATCTATAATTTGATTGAATTCCCTTGTAACAAGTCTATGCTTATATTGGGCATCTTCAACACCTGATATGTCTTTCTTCTTCTCAAACACCAACATGAAGTGAATAACTTTCTCGCCTTGTGGCAACTTTACAAAATCCCAATTCTTATTTTTATGTAGAGATTTGATTTGCTCTTGCATAGCAATCATCTACTTACTAGAGTCAATTGAATTCACTGCTTCTTTATAGCTAGAACGTTATTCAGCACACTGGATAACTTCAGGTACATTTAGAGCATAAGCAACCAAATTGGCCTCATTATTCCTTTGAGGTAGCTTAACTTCTTTTATTGTTTTATTCTTAACAATAGAATATTGTGATGGTTGCTGTCGTGGTGTTGAGAATGTAGCATCACCATGATTATCTGGATTTGACTCAAAAGTTATGTCGAAGGATGTACTTGTATCAATAAGAAATTCTACTTGTCTGCTAGACATCTCTTTTTGATCATCACTCGTATATTATGTAGTATTTGTTGTATGTAGTTTGATAGACTCATCAAATATAACAAATCTACTCAAGATCACTTCCTTGGTTTCTGAGCAACACAATCTATAACATTTAACTCCAATTTATAACAAAAAATACACACTTTATAGAACTAAACTATAATTTACCATTATTAATAAGAGCATATGCAGGACAGTAAAAAAATTTAAAATTAAAATAATCTAAAGGTTTATCTGACAAAATCTCCTATGAAGTTTTATTGTCAATAACAATGGAAGGAGAACAATTCACCAAGTAATAAGATGTACAAAAAAGCTTCGGCCCAAAATGAAGTAGGTCGCTTAACATTGGATAATATCAATAAACCTTCTCCATTATATTCATGTTCATTTATTCTATCATACCATTTTGTTGAGGTGAGTGTCGTACTGTAAAATCTCTCATAATTCATTATGATTTACATATGAGATTAAATTCTCCTAAACAGAACTCCACCCATTATCAGTACGAAGACTTTTGATCTGTTTTCTAGTCTGCTTCTCAATCATAAGCTCCCACTCCTTAAAATGAAAAAAACATCGTTGCTCTTATGCTTCAAGAAGAAAACCCAAACTTTTTCTTGTGAAATCATAAATGAACGTCAGTATAAATTTGGCATCACCTTCAGATGGTACTGGAAATGGTCCCCAAATATTATAATGTATGTAGTCTAGTATTTCTTGATATTATGAATGTCAGTATTGAACTTAACTTTTTTCTAACCCTAAACACACAATGCTCGCATGACTTCAAATAGTAATATTCTGATCATTAAAAAGTCTGTTGCTCAATTCAGTCATCTCATTCTCACTCATATGTCAAAGACGCAAATGTCAAAGCCTGGTTACTTCATCATCTGATATAGTAATAGTAAATGATGCATCACCTATCACTGTAGAGCCTTAGAAAACATGTAGTCTAGCAGTCTTCTTCTATCCTTTCATCAAAACTAGAGTCTTTGTTGATGTTTAAAACTCCAGCATAACCAGAGTACTAATACCATTTAGCATCAATAGTACATAAGAAAATTAGATTCTTTTTCAGATTTAGCACATATCTCACATTTCTAAGTTTTTTATGACTCCATAAAATATCTTCATTCTAATAGTTTCAATATCGATAATCTTACATTCAGCATTAATGCCCATTAGCATAGTACTCTGAGATAGTTTCATATATTGAAAATCAGTCTTTGTTGAAACACGTGAAATTTATATGCTAAATCAAAAAATCCAATTGTCACAAGGTGCAATGTCAGAGACAACTAAGAGTTCACCTTCACTAACAATTTCTTCAACAACACTGGCTTCACTAGAATGATCAGATTGTTTGTCTTTCTGATTTGAAGTTACTTTCTTATTTTTATTTTGTAACTTATAACATTCAATTTTGATGTGTTCATTTTTCTTATAGTAATTACATATCTTATTCTTATTCCTAGATTTTGATCTACTTTTTGTATTAGCATCAAAACCCCCCTCTCTTGAGTTGTACTTTGAACGATAAGTCCTTCTAATTGAGCATTAAATTCATCCGCAAGCTGCTTCATCTTCTCTTTAGAAAATGAAGCCTCATATATTTTTTTTTCTAGAGTAATTGTCTTTCTCCTATACAAGATGTACATTTAAACGTTGAACATGATGAAGGCAGTGAGCATAACAAGATTAATATTAAATCTTATTCTAACTTTCAAGGCTTCTAAATCAAGATGATTTCCTTAAAGGCAGTTAAGTGTTCTATAATAGATGCATCTTATGTCATGCTGTGAGAATGCAAATGTTATTTTAAGCGTAACTTGCTCTTCATACATTTTTTTTCCACACACACAATTGCTCTAATTTCAATCATAACACAACTGCGCTCTTCTCCTTCAAATCATCTTGTAAAATTTGATTTGATAGAAGAAAATGACTTTGAGAAAGAGCATTTCGATCTTTACGTTGTTTCTCCTCCAACGTCTGTGATGAGGACCTTCTTTCAAATCCAAATAGTGTATTGTTTAGATCCATTTGTGCTAAGAAAGCTCACATCTTAACTTACTAAAGCGAAAATTGGTATTGCAATCTAAAAAAGAGATGTCGTATTTCACTGTTGTCATCATCAAGATCAAAACTTATCTCTAATACCACTTGCTATAACTTAATCTTGAATTTATGCAACAAACAATGAAATAAGCGAAAAAAAAAAAACGCACAGATTTTACTTGAAAAATTCTGGATGGAAAAAATCACGGACAGGGAAGAAGAATTCACTATATCAAATCTAAAATTATAAGTGTAGAATTTTGACCAGCATAAAACTGAAGCAAGAAAATGTCCGCACTTGTACATAACAAAAGAGGGTATTTCTAGTTTTAGTAGGATCACTTTAAAGAAATAATTAAACAGAGTCAATAAAGTAATACCACACGGATAGCGATCTAAGACTATTATAATATTGATCAAACTGTCAATGACTTCAATCCTTACTACTATTTCATTTTAAAATCTAAATCCGCATGCTCACAATTTTCTTTTAAAACATTAATTCACATGCTCATTATTTTTCTACGAGACAACACGTGGGACCCACAAAAATCGGGCACAAACAAACAATAAAAAAGTTGCATCAAAAGGACAAAAACACGAAATCCATCAAACCAAAATGGGGCAAATACATCTTAAGAACCTCAAACCTACCTCAAGCATTTGAAGTACACTGCATTCTCTTCTTTTTTAATTATAAGCATTACATTATGCTACGATTAGCCAAAAGGGGGTAATTCAAGCTTACGTGTGAGGCAATGAAANCGACCTAAACCCTCATATCTTTAAGGTTGTTTGTGCTGATTGCTTCACACAAATGTAAATCCTAATAAATAAAAA
>JXCR01147148.1:206875-255338 GCA_002079205.1 Phalaenopsis hybrid cultivar
GTTCCGAAAATATAGCCGGTGACCTTCTGCATTCCTCTCATCAGACAGATGCTATGGTACACCTTGGGCAAGAACTGGAAGACGAACACCGACAGAAGAATGGGAATCAGAAGCTCTATCTCCTCCTCCTTGATCAACTCCGGCAGCACCCATAAGAACACAATCTGCATATAAGAACTCCGGCATCACCATTTTTTTCACCCTATTTAACAAACTATGAGAACAAAACAAAGCGAGGGGAACTCGCTGCCTCGCATCAGAACCGTACGATATGGCCTGGGCTCGGAATTGGGCTGTCAGATGCATGTGATGTGACGCAAATCGCGCTGNATATTTTTTTATGAGACAACACGTGGGGCCCACAAAAATCGGGCACAAACTAAAACAATAAAAAAGTTGCATCAAAAGGACAAAAACACGAAATCCATCAAACCAAAATGGGGCAAATACATCTTAAGAACCTCAAACCTACCTCAAGCATTTGAAGCACACAGCAATCTCTTCTTTTTGAATTATAAGCATTACATTATGCTACGATTAGCCAAAAGGGGGTAATTCAAGCTTACGTGTGAGGCAATGAAATAGGCGATGAGGTTGAGGCCGAAACCCCACCAAATGGTTCCGAAAATATAGCCGGTGACCTTCTGCATTCCTCTCATCAGACAGATGCTATGGTACACCTTGGGCAAGAACTGGAAGACGAACACCGACAGAAGAATGGGAATCAGAAGCTCAATCTCCTCCCCCTTGATCAACTCCGGCAGCACCCATAAGAACACAATCTGCATATAAGAACTCCGGCATCACCATTTTTTTCACCCTATTTAACAAACTACGAGAACAAAACAAAGCGAGGGAAACTCGCTGCCTCGCAACAGAACCGTACGATATGGCCTGGGCTCGGAATTGGGCTGTCAGATGCATGTGATGTGACGCAAATCGCGCTGCAACAGAGATATATCCACTGCTTTCCATACTGAGCAGCGGATAGCTCAAGGGACCCAGCTCCTTTTTATTAACATAATTTTTATCAATTTATATGTCTAACAATTAAAATTAGTTTTTATATTTATAATATTTTAGTACCTTTCTTTGCCTCTTCAATTATTGATTGAAAATATTTTGATTAATTTTTTAAATATAATTAGTGAAAATAATTACATTAATGAGTCTAATACATCTTTTCTTAAATAAATCTGGTGACTTTGACACAAATGTAGTAAGAACATATTGCTCTAAATTTTTGTTTTTCATCTTTTTTTTTTTTTTTTTACATACATACCAATCAATTCTTACATATCATACTAACATCCTAACTTTATTTATCAAATTATATCGTCCGATCTTTCATATTATATCTAAAATACTACGGCTTTATATCATATCTAAAATACTTTAACTTCTAAAAAGAAAAAAAAAGCACTTTTTTATGTGTAGATAAAATGACATAAATGTAATAATTTTAGGTGAGATAAATAAATACATAAGAATTGAGTGTTGTGTAAATAAATCTTCCTAATATAAATTATAAAAAAAACAATAAACAAATAAAGAGAACTTTAAGAGTAATAAAGAAGAAGATATNACTAGAGCTTTATATCATATATAAAGTACTTTAACTTTAACTTCTAAAAAGAAAAAAAGCACTTTTTTATGTGTAGATAAAATGACATAAATGTAAAGTCGAATTTTAGGTGAGATATGTAAATACATAAGAATTGAGTGTTGTGTAAGTAAATGTTCCTAATATAAATTATAAAAAAAACAATAAACAAATAAAGAGAACTTTAAGAGTAATAAAGAAGAAGATATAATAAAAAATTTAATAATATTAACATTCAAAAGATAAAGCCTATGATGCATGGATAAAAGCTAAATAAACAAAACTTTAAGAAAAACAAATCTTTCTAATATAAATTATAAAGAATAGATAAAAACTAAATAAGTAAAACTTTAATAACAACAAATAAGAAATAATAAAAAAAATTAATAACATTGACTTTCAAAAGTAAGAGATCTACATGTATTATTTAGTTTATGATATAGAAAAATAAAGTATTGTATTACATCAAGATAAATTTAGTTTTCTAATAAAAAAATATAATAATTTCTTAAAAATTTAATGTTAAAAATGTATTTGTTTAAAATTATCTGTCAGAAAATTTTAATTCATTGGGGCACGTGTGCACACAAAAGGTGTTTATTTTCTAAAATATTATTCAAATCAGATACTTCTATGTCATATTTGACAAAACTGCACTACTTTTAATCAGTCTACATTTCATAAGCTAAGAGATTCATATATTATTTAATTTAAGATACTATAAAAATAAATATTAATTGTCCTATATTACATAACNGAAGAAAAACAAATCTTTCTAATATAAATTATAAAGAATAAACAAAAACTAAATAAGTAAAACTTTAAAAACAACAAATAAGAAATAATAAAAAAAAATCAATAACCTTGACTTTCAATAAGAGATCTACATATATTATTTAGTTTATGATATAGAAAATTAAAGTATTGTATTACATCAAGATAAATTTAGTTTTCTAATAAAAAAAAATATAATAATTTCTTAAAAATTTTAATGTTAAAAATGTATTTGTTTAAAATTATTCGTCAGAAAATTTTAATTCATTGGGGCACGTGTGCACACAAAAGTTGTTTATTTTCTAAAATATTATTCAAATCAGATACTTCTATGTCATGTTTGACAACACTGCACTACTTTTAATCAGATATGTCTACATTTCACAGGCTAAGAGATTCATATATTATTTAATTTAAGATACTATAAAAATAAATATTAATTGTCCTATATTACATAACCCTAAGTTCATATTAAATTAAAAAAGGTATTTTTTTCATAATTTAATCTTAGAATATTTTCAAGAAAATTTTACGTCATTGACTGATACTCTTCGTATCCAACATTTATCAAAATGGTGTATGTGTTCATATAAACTCTTTAATTAAAAGTGTCACTGCAATGTAAAAATTTTTCCACTGCCTCATAATTTAATTGCGTAAATAAGAGAATGAATCAGTGCCCTTAATTTGCATGAAAATATTCTCCTTTGTTGACCATCTCCCATTGGCGTTATCTAATTGGGTAATCCACTGACATTCAATAATTTTTTTCTGCTCGCTACAGACGAGCAACGGCAGACATATATCATTGCTTCAAATCAGACTAAAAAGTTTCCAATTTTGTTTCATCTTCGCCTCACTTGAATGGGACAAGCTAAGCTTTTGGCGAAATAAGACCCAAAAGATAATTGAATGGTGCGGAGTATCGTGAATTAATGGCTTCCAAGTGTTTTTGATAATAAAATGTTGAAGTTCAAATGTTTGTTGGGATTTACATGCATGCCACCTAAGTCTTATAGTATATTTTATTTATTGCATTTGTACCACCCTAATCTTTAAAAAGTCTCTGTTTTAAGTTTTAAGAGAGATGAATGTAAATCTTCCTATCATAAAAAAAGTGAATTCAAATTTATGAAATGTCTTAATTTTGTGACCCCTGAAACAGCCAATTTCAATGTCAATCACATGGTCAAGCATGAAAGGTGGGATCCGGAACACGAGATNATTTTTTTATAATTTAATCTTAGAATATTTTCAAGAAAATTTTAGATACTCTTCTGTCATTTTTTTTAATATTATCAACATTTATCAAAATGGTGTATGTGTCCATATAAACTCTTTAATTAAAAGTGTCACTGCAATGTAAAAATTTTTCCACTGCCTCATAATTTAATTGCGTAAATAAGAGAATGAATCAGTGCCCTTAACTTGCATGAAAATCATCTCCTTTGTTGACCATCTCCCATTGGCGTTATCTAATTGGGTAATCCACTGAAACATTCAATAATTTTTTTCTGCTCGCTACAGACGAGCAACGGCAGACATATATCATTGCTTCAAATCAGACTAAAAAGTTTCCAATTTTGTTTCATCTTCGCCTCACTTGAATGGGACAAGCTAAGCTTTTGGCGAAATAAGACCCAAAAAATAATTGAATGGTGCGGAGTATCGTGAATTAATGGCTTCCAACTAAAGATATAGTTCGCAGTGTTTTTGATAATAAAATGTTGCAACTATAAATATGAAGTTCAGGTGTTTGTTGGGATTTACATGCATGCCACCTAAGTCTTATACTATATTTTATTTATTGCATTTGTACCACCCTAATCTTTAAAAAGTCTCTGTTTTAAGTTATAAGAGATATGAATGTAAATCTTGCTATCATAAAAAAAGTAAATTCAAATTTATGAAATGTCTTAATTTTGTGACCCCTGAAGCAGCCAATTTCAATGTCAATCACATGGTCAAGCATGAAAGGTGGGATCCGGAACACGAGATCAATGCTACTGTAGCTTATACGGCCGCTGGCATCGTAATTTGTCTCAGTGTATATTATTGGTACGGATGCTGTGCAATATCAATAATAATAAATAACGCTACTCAACACAGTTCTTTCTAACTCGGATGCGTGTCATCTGGTAAACATTTTTGTTCATTTAAGTTTATTTAGTCATTTTTCATGCATTTGATCGTACAATCATGCGCCACCTGTCTAATTCAAAGTGGGTTAAATTTCCTAATTCAAAAATTACAAAATAAATCGCTGGTAATAGACTATAAATTATTAAAAATCTGTTTTAAATAGCAATTATTTGTGTCAACTAAGGCCTGTGGGTAATGGCTACCAGGAGTGTAAACGGGCCGACGGCTCGTTTATATTTTGAGCTTAAAATGTGTGTTCGAGTTCAACTCGTTTGTTTAGCAAGCCGAACATGAGTTGTTCACAAACAAATAATCATTTTGACAACCCTAATCATATAGTCATAAGATGTTAAAGATTGGGGGAAGATTTAAAAATTATTGTTTATATTAAAACATCATTTGAATCTAATTTAATAATTTTTATTCTATTTTCTTNAGTACAATCATGCGCCACCTGTCTAATTCAAAGTGCGTTAAATTTCCTAATTCAAAAATTACAAAATAAATCGGTGGTAATGCACTAAAAATTATTAAAAATATGTTTTAAATAGCAATTATTTGTGTCGACTAAGGCCTGTGGGTAATGCCTACGAGGAGTGTAAATGGGCCGACGACTCATTTATATTTTGAGCTTAAAATGTGTGTTCGAGTTCAACTCGTTTGTTTAGCAAGCCGAACACGAGTTGTTCACAAACAAATAATCGTTTTGACAACCCTAATAATATAGTCATAAGATGTTAAAGATTGGGGCAAGATTTAAAAATTATTGTTTATATTAAAACATCATTTGAATCTAATTTNGAGTCAAAACAAATTTTTGTTCGTGTTGTTCGTGTTCGACTCGTTAACTTAGCAAACGAGCCAAACAAGAACTTCTTAGCGAGTCAAACGCGAGCTGTTCACCGACAACGAGCGGTTTTGACTGCCCTAATGCCTACGCCATGCTTTACAAGTTGATATATTTATAAAATTGGTCGTGCATCAACTAAAATTAAAAAATAATTGTATTCTGTTCAAATAGAATAGATTGACGTGACACTAAAAATACTTACGAAATTACAAAAATTATGGCTCAATAAATCAACAAATCAAATTTAGTGAGGTGAATCGATCGAGCACTTTTTTTAAAACTGTTTAATTAGCCCCCCCGCCCCAAAGATACTCAAAACCGTGATCATTAATACGGANAGCCCTAATGCCTACGCCATGCTTTACAAGTTGAAATATTGGTCGTACATCAACTAAAATTAAAAAATAATTGTATTTTGTTCAAATAGACTAGACTGACGTGACACTAACAAAAATTATGCCTCAATAAATCAACAGATCAAATTTAGTGAGGAGAATCGATCGAGTACTTTTTTTAAAACTGTTTAATTAACCACCCCGCCCCAAAGTAAACCTCGTGATACTCATAACCGTAATCATTAATACGGAAAAATGATTAGATTTTAGTTGCATTAACAGTAATTAAGTCTGTTAATTACCTGAGGAAGCGGAAAAATTACGAAGAGATCGAACGCGAAGCCCTTCGCCGAGCCGAGGTAATGAGCGGCGATCATCTTAGGATCCCACACGAGCTTCCCGCAGCCGACCACGAGCGACTCCCGCGACACGTACGCCATCCGGAGCTGCATCCACACGTGCCCCAAATGCGCCCCATCCGCACACGTGCGACCGGCAGCCACAGCCGCGGCCAACCAACGGTTCATCCCCACGCATCCCACGCCGGCCCGACCGGCCCAAAGCGTGTAGAAGAACAGCGGGTCGGCGGCGAGCGCGGCCGCCCGCGCTATCAGCAGGCATCGGTTCCACCGCTGAACCGCCGGGCTCCGGGGATCAAGAACCGATCCGAAGNGGAGGGAAAGGTGGAGGTGAGGAGAGAGTGATCGGAGAAGCTCATGACCTCTTTCAGCTATATACTGCACTGATACTATCAGATTATGGGGGGATTAGGGGGTTTTGCCGATTCTTATAGCTGCGATGAGGCGCCAGGCTGGCTTGAAGTGCCACGTCACTCTCCATGGGGAGATGATGACGTGGTGAAGCGAACAAATGCCAGGCTGGCTCGACAATTTACTTGGCCCAAATCTGTTTTAAAATATGTGAAAAGGGAAGGACAACTTTGTTTGCTTTTTTCTCGGAAGGAAATTATGTTTATTTTTTTCAAAGCTTGGCAACTGGTTCTTCAAAGACTAACATCTATCTCAAATGCACTCTTAATTGAAATCGAGCACTTTGTGTGATTTGTTGCTTCACAGTTGCTCCGAAGCTTCTCATAGGCATTATTGTGATAAGCTAGTGAGCTTCTTCTAATTGGTCGACCAGCTCTCCATGATTCTTAATTATATTTCATCATCCTCAACAAATCCTCGATGACAACAAGCACATAGAAGTGCTTAGAAACTGACATTATCTGGTTTGTATTCTCTTTTATCATGGACTCAAAAGCACCATATCAAGTTCCTCTCTCCCATTCATTATCAATCATGGCATTAAGGCACGTTTAAAGAACACGCTCTTTGTTCTCATTTTTTGAAAGACATCCATGGCTTCTCATATTTTCATATTTGATGAACAAGCTAATGAGAGTAATGCAAATAAACATATTCATTCTCAATTGATTTATAAATACATAGTTATGAATTCATACAACCTAATAAAAAGCATCAAGAAAATCACAACCACACCAAAAATTATGATTTCACCATGCTTAGAGTTCAAAAAGATCATCTTCCTAAACCGCTTTTGTGCCTTTTTAAACTTCATGTTATATATATGGTTGGTGATCATTGCAATATGGTTAGACATTTTATCAAATATGTGACATTTGTTGCTAATATGGGACAATAAAGAATATGATAACAAGAGTAATCGCTTAGAAGACATGTGCATGGAGACTTAGCTTGATCAAAGAACCATAGATCAAGTAGCAAGGCTTTGAAGATGCACCTAAAAGATATTGGACTTGAGGATTGGAGGTAATGTAATAAGATCTGAATGAATGATAAGTTTGGCATGTGAGTAAAGACCATGATGGATTTGTGGTGTTTATAGAATTTAGTGTATAATTTGATGAGAGAATTGCAAAGAATTTTGTTAATAAGGTGGCAAAATTGATGTGGGAGAGAAATAAAGCTGTGTTGAAAGGAGTAGGATGATGCGAGGGAGAGGTCAGTGTGCTTTTTAAAGAATATATTAGCAAAATGGGAGTTGTTGATTAGGGTTTGGGATAGCAATGACATAAATTAGAAGGGAAGTTAGGATTTTAAATGTTTGGTTCAACTGTGGTGTTGTTTTGTTCTCTACTATTGAAAAATTGAGTTTGTCAAGAAATTTTAAGAATTTTTATAGGGAGATGATATATTAAATATTTTTTAATGAAATTTATTCTTTTTTTATATGATTATCACCTCTGGTTATCACAATAAATAGAATACAGTTATTTTGATCATCAATCTAATGATTTCTATTAAATTAACCAATTCACAATAAACTGACATCGTACTCATAATACAACAACACATCACACAAAAAGCCTAATTATCATTCTCACTATACTATTTGTTTATTAAAATCACCTTTAAACAAGCCATATTAATCAAGTTTTTAATCACTTTCCTATATATGCCCTAACATATGTCAACGTATTAAATATCTTTATAATTGTTTGATTCTTCTTCATGTACTACCAACATATCTTATATTATTTCAGAATAAAAAAAAATTAAAAAATGCACTCCTCTCAAAAATATATTCCCTCATGAAACTCATGAATCTTCAAGCTACTATTAAAAATTTTAATATTGCCTCTTATTCTATGCAACATAATCAACATTTATTTGACCACATTCTTACTCATCATCATCCATCTCTCCACCCACATTCTTAAAAGGTCAGTGTTAAGCATGTATGCAAAGAAGTTAAAGATGACTGCTAGATTGCTTTTAAAAAGGTCCTTATTTTTTAAGGTGTTGCAAAAGATAGTACAAAAAATGCAAGAAGTTTAATATAACATTCAACTAAATTTTAATAAGATTTTCTTATAAACTTCACTTTCNAAAGAGCAATGGCTTAGAAGACATGTGCATGGAGACTTAGCTTGATCAAAGAACCATAGATCATGAAGTCAAGGCTTTGAAGATGCACCTAAAAGATATTGGACTTAAGGATTGGAGGTAATGCTATAAGATCTGAATGAATGATAAGTTTGGCAAGTGAGTAAAGACCATGATGGATTTGTGGTGTTTATAGAATTTAGTGTATAATTTGATGAGAGAATTGCAAAGNTCTTCCTTTGCTAGCAGTTTTTCCCAACTTGGGTTTTCCACGTAAAATTTGCATGTTCTTCTTTTTTTGTTTATTTCATTATTTGTTGCATCGAGTTAATATCAGGTTATAACAAACACTCTTTCAGACCGACTAAAATTCAACCTATTATCAAATAATACTTAATGTTTTGTAATATATTATATATTAGCAAATCTGTGAAGTTATATACATATATATATATANTTGTTAATAACGTGGCAAAATTAATGTGGGAGAGAAATAAAGTTGTGTTGAAAGGAGTAGGATGATGCGAGGGAGAGGTCAATGTGCTTTTTAAAGAATATATTAGCAAGATGGGAGTTGTTGATTAGGGTTCGGGAAAGCAATGAAATAAATTGGAAGGAAGTTAGGATTTTAAATATTTGGTTCAACTATGGTGTTGTTTTGTTCTCTACTATTGAAAATTTGAGTTTTTCAAGAAATTTTAAGAATTTTTATAGGGAGATGATATATTAAATATTTTTTAATGAAATTTATCCTTTTTTTTATATGATTATCACCGCTGGTTATCACAAGAAATATAATACAGTTATTTTGACCATCAATCTAATGATTTCTATTAAATTAACCAATTCACAATAAACTGATATCGTACTCATAATACAACAACACATCACACAAAAAGCCTAATTATCACTCTCACTATGATTTTTCTATTTGTTTATTAAAATCACCTTTAAACAAGCCGTATTAATCCAGTTTTTAATCACTTACTTATATATATATGCCAACGTATTAAATATCTTTATAATGGTTCGATTCTTCTTCATGTACTACCAACATATCTTATATTATTTCATAATAAAAAAAAAATTAAAAAATGCACTCCTCTCAAAAATATATTCCCTCATGAAACTCATGAATCTTCAAGCTACTATTAAAAATTTTAATATTGCCTCTTATTCTATGCAACATAATCAACATTTATTTGACCACATTCTTACTCATCATCATCCATCTCTCCACCCACATTCTTAAAAGGTCAGTGTTAAGCATGTATGCAAAGAAGTTAAAGATGACTACTAGATTGCTTTTAAAAAGGTCCTTATTTTTTAAGGTGATGCAAATGATAGCACAAAAAATGCAAGAAGTTTAATATAACATTCAACTAAATTTTAATAAGATTTTCTTATAAACTTCACTTTCACTGCACTAGAAAGCAAATATGGCTCAAAAACTATAAATACTCATATTCTATTTTGTGCAAGACACGCTCTGCTTGTAATCTCTTATTTGATATAGTAAATTCACTTCCTTTGCTAGCAGTTTTTCCCATCTTGGGTTTACCACTTAAAATTTGCATGTTCTTCTTTTTTTTGCTTAGTTCATTATTTGTTGCATCGAGTTAATATCAGGTTATAACAAATGCTCTTTCAGACCAACTAAAATTCAACCTATTATCAAATAAGACTTAATATTTTGTAAATATGTTATATATTAGCAAATCTGTGAAGTTAGATATATATATATATATATATATATNATAGCCTTGTAGTCAATTAAGTTTTTTAAAAATACTACTCATCAAAGATATACGTGTGTGTATATATATATATAGATGATTGATTAGTAGTATTTCGAGCCAAACGAGCCGAACACGAACGAACAAATCTTTGTCCGTATTGTTCGTGTTCGGCTCATTAACTTAGCGAACAAGCCGAACACGAGCTTCATAGCGAGCCGAACATGAGCTGCTCACGAATAACGAGCCGTTTTGACAGCCCTACATTTATCCCACTATTTTCTCACACTTGATTGTTTTGAAAGACATGTTAATTTGTTATTGAAAGCAACGTTTCTCTCTTTCGATAACTTCTCTCTCCTAACCTATCGATCATGTTAGCATCAAAGCAAGAGATTCTATCAGAGTTCCTCAACAACTTTTGGAAAACTACATACATACCCCTCAAAACTTATTCATTTACATATCTAACCCATAAACTTCATTTTTCACATATGCACCACTTTACCTATGCATGAAAAGATATATTTCACCTTTTAAACGCTAAAATGGTGATATTTTTAATGTGGCATGAAATATTTCAGTGTTACAAATATAAAAAGCAAAGTTTGTGTGTTAGATATATAAATACATAGGAATTGGGCGCCACATATGTAAATGCCCCGTTCCTAAAATGTTTAACAAAGGAACCTCAAACAAAAGTTACATCAGTTTGAATAGTATGTCAAATAACTGTGAGCACAAGGGGCATTAGATACATACCACCCAATTCTTATGTATTTCCATATCTAACTCCTAAACTTCAATTTTTACATTTATACCGCCCAAATCTTTCACAGCACAAAAAAAATATCACTATGTTAAACTGTTAAAAAGTGAAAGACACCTTTTTTATGCATAAGGAGTATATATGTAAAAAATTAAAGTATAGGAGTTATATATATGAATACATAAGAATTGAGTGATATGCATGTAAATGTTCCGAAAAGAAAATGTGTCGGCGCGTGCGTGTATATATGACTGGTGTACCTACAAGTTTAATAGCAAAGGCTCTCGAACATGAACTATGAACACAAAAAATATCCCTAATTCATCAAGGTCCATTGATATAACTAACCTAAATTCTTGCACAAGTCAACACAAAATGTAGATAACAACAACAAAATCTTAAGGGCATTGCATGCCATAATTTTCATGATATAAGACACCTAAAACATCACCAAAAAGCTTAACTATTGTCCATGGAAGAAAAGCAGCCCAGGATAGTACACAACTAAAAATGAAACAATTTTAATGATTTGTATAGAGAAGATGATGGACCTATGTTAAGAAAGGCAGAGGTAGACCTAGGAAGACTTGGGCTTATTGTATAAAAAAAGATCTTAATTTATTAGACCTAAATGAAAATATGACACTAAATAGGACGAAATGGAGAAAAAGGATTCATGTAGCCGACCCCACATAGTAGGATTAAGTCTTTGTTGTTGTTGTTGTTGTTGTTGTTGTTGTTGTTGTATAGAGAAGATGATAACATCATAGAAGTCATGAGATGTCATATTGTACCTAATTCAAACTCTAAAGTTTGGATGGAGGTCATGAATGTGGTCCATCAACTCATAAACCTACCGGTGCCAACTAGCTATTTCTTGCCTATTAAAATTGATAGTTATGAAGCCAATATTTAATGTGAAGTACTGCTAATTAGGGGTGTAAATGAGCCAAACAAGCGCGAGCCAAGGCTCAACTCGTGTTTGGCTCATTAAAAAATATCACTGTTCGTTTTTTGTTTGTTTATATTTTGAACACAAAAAACGTGTTAGTGTTTGACTCGAATATCCTAAACCTAATTGACAGCACAAAATTAATGAAATAAGTAGATAAGCAAATAATACCTTTCGCAAGAAGCACCTTAGTCTTTGTTTCGTTCTCGCCTCGCTGTTTAGAAAGACAGCTCATAGGTAATGTACATAAATGGTAGAATCATAGAGATCACCATAAAGCTTGAGTATCCTAAATCTAGATTCTAAATCTTATTTTAGAGGTAAATATTTTTTCCAAAATCTTTCTAAGCGGGTACTACCAAACTAGAATAAAGTTTAAGATGAGTGGAAGAAATCAATCAAGAGAATTGATAGATTGTATGAATAGCTAATCATGTCTTATGGACTTTTGAATGCAGTTAACACATTCATGAGACATGCATATTTTCTTCAAACCATTCAAATGAGAGTAGCCATACACAAAATATTAGGTTCGTCTTCAACAAACTAAGAGAAAATAAAACTGACAGAAATTTAATTTTTTCAATAAAAACAAAATCACTTTCCTAAAATTCATAGTTTATTGTGATGGAATCAAATCATTTCCATCCAAAATGAAATCCATCATAGACTTAAAAAACTCCCAATAGTGTCACTAAGGTTAGAAGTTTCTATGGACTAGAAACTTCTTACAAAAGGTTCATTGGGAATCTCAATTTTATAGCAGCACAATTAGAACAATGTTGCAACATGATAAACTCACCCAGACACTTGATGTATCGAAAGCTTTTGCCAAAACAGAGCCAAATAAATAAATAAATAAATAATTAATTAATTAAAAAAATCAAATTCCTCAAAATTTCACGTAGTTAGACAGCTATAACTTCCTAAAGCCTTTAAAGTAAAATAAGATCTATCAGGAAAAAGAATTAGAAGAATGATTAGACAATAGAATCATCCCATTGCTTATTGAAGTGAGGCAAAAATACTCCACCANCAATTAATTAATTAATTTAAAAAAAATCAAATTCCTCAAAATTTCACGTAGTTAGACAGCTATAACTTCCTAAAGCCTTTAAAGTAAAATANGTACAGTTTATTTTGTTTTTCTTATTAGTATAACATTTTTTTTCTGGTTTACACGCTAATGGCAAGGCTTCCATACATTTCTTCGGCCTGGTCCAATTACTATTTATGCTTTGGACCGCAATAGAGCTGAAACATTTGTTTTATTAGGCCTGATGAAGACTTTTATTGGCAGGTCCAATAATCAAAATCATATACTCATAATAACGTATGTCATGATAGTATATAACAATAGAGAGAGAGAGAGAGAGAGAGAGAGAGAGAGAGAGAGAGAGGATACTTACGTCCATTCTCTGGATGTTCGGTCGACAAAGTCATACGCTCCACGCCGTCTTTCGCGCATCTGATTATCAAGTGATCATATTTTCCCTCGTTTACTGAATGTAACATAAGTGATGAAAATAAATTGTAAAAATGTATACAAAGGGAACTAAAATACCTACATGAGAGATGCTTTATTTCACTATAGCTTGTGAATTGATTGGGTGTCATTCACATTATAGAAATGATATAATGCTTATACAAAGACAACTTTACCTCATTCATGCTTGTGCAATCGTGAGGCAAAAAATTAGTTTTTATATGTGCCTCTATGAGTATTTAAATCATAAGCCTAAAATCTTCAAGCACTATTCTCTTTATGCAAATCTAGGATATGAAAAACCATGTTGAATCATGCATGAAAGGGATTAAAAGGGGAGACCAGATATGTGATGAGCTTTTCCACATACCTCCCAACTTAGAGCTTGTTTGAAGGAACTTTAAGGTTTAGTGGACCTCCTTTTAAAGTCGAAGTCACGTTCACGGACCATCCGTGATTTAAAATGAAAACAAATTGTCATTATGTTGAAACAACTTCAGGAGACGCTGCTTTGTAAAACGAAAGTAAATCCACGCATCCCATGTTCACTGAAACGAAACAGAGTCTCGCTTCTTTTTAAACGAGGCATTAAGAATAAAAGTTGTATGTTTCAACCTTATAGAAGACACAGAAGGTCTGTGTGCATGCCCTTATGCCAATATTGTAAATAATGATATCGTAGCATTTCATATTGGAAACTACATTGAACCCGAATAATTTGTGTTTGTGGTTATTTAGGCTGTTACTAAAAAATAAAAATGATCCCAAACAAGCTCTCAGTATTTTAAATGTAAAAAAAATAAACATATTTTATTCTAACATTAAACGCTTTTTATTTCAAATTAAGGTAAATAAAATAACATAAANAGTTTATTTTGTTTTTCTTATTAGTATAACATTTTTTCTGGTTTACACGCGAATGGCAAGGCTTCCAAACATTTCTTCGGGCCTGGTCCAATTACTATTTATGCTTTGGACCGCAATAGAGCTGAAACATTTGTTTTATTAAGCCTGATGAAGCCTTTTATTGGCAGGTCCAATAATCAGAATCATATCTTCATAATAACATTTATGTCATGATAGTATATAACTATTGAGAGAGAGAGAGAGATGAAACTTACGTCCATTGTCTGGATGTTCGGTCGACAAAGTCATATGCTCCACGCTGTCTTTCGCACGTCTGATTATCAAGAGATCATATTTTCCCCCATTTACTGAATGTAACATAAGTGATGAAAATAAATTGTAAAAATGTATACAAAGCGAACTAAAATAACTACACGAGCATAAGTTGCATAATTCTTTACAAGACTACTTCATCCTGACAAGATACTTTATTTCACTGTATCTTGTGAATTGATTGGGTGTCATTCACATTATAGAAATGATATAATGCTTATACAAAGACAATTTTACCTCATTCATGCTTGTGCAATCGTGAGGCAAAAATTTAGTTTTTATATGTGCCTCTATGAGTATTTAAATCATAAGCCTAAAATCTTCAAACACTTTATTCTCTTTATGCAAATCTAGGATATGAAAAACCATGTTGAATCATGCATGAAAGGGATTAAAATGGGAGACCTCCCAACTTAGAGCTTGTTTGAAGGAACTTCAAGGTTTGGTGGACCTCCTTTTAAAGTCGAAGTCACGTTCACGGACGAACATTGCCATCCGTGATTTAAAATGAAAACAAATTGTCATTATGTTGAAACAACTTCAGGAGACGCTGCTTTGTAAAACGAAAGCAAATCCACACATCTCATGTTCACTGAAACGAAACAGAGTCTCGCTTCTCTTTAAATGAGACATTAAGAATAAAAGTTGTCTGTTTCAACTTTATAGAAGACACAGAAGGTCTGTGTGCATGCCCTTATGCCAATATTGTAAATAATGATATCGTAGCATTTCATATTGTAAACTGCATTGAACCCGAATAATTTGTGTTTGTGGTTATTTAGGCTGTTACTAAAAAATAAACATATTTTATTCTAACATTAAACGCTTTTTATTTCAAATTAAGGTAAATAAAATAACATAAAAATAATAAATAGTTAATAGAAATGATCTTAAATTGTCATTATTAATTAATAATTTTTTTAAAATTTAAATATAAAAGCACAAAATAAACATATAATTATGCTGAAGCTCAACATAGATTTTTGGAGGATAAAAGCCACTTAATTGTTATGTATCTATATATCTCTAAATCAGACCAGACATCAAAGCGATGGAATGAAATGTTCAAGGTTTATTGGTTCAATTGGGTTGAACTGATGTGATAAAATATAAATATTAATTAAATATGATCTAAATGATAAACTAAGGATGTAATAATGATAAATATAAAAGAAAGAACAAACTAATAACATTCTAGAATCCCATCGGCCAGGATCTTAAGGTCGTAAAGTTCTACAGGACGAGCCAACACGAAATCAATGCTTATACGTCGTGATGTGGCACCTTTACGTCGGTCTACTGTTAAAAAGGGTTTTTTTATATGATTCAGATCAGAATGACCATCGGTTCGATCCGATTTTGCAAAGCCCAATAAATACTTTATAGTAATTATGATATCATTTCCAAAATTATTGCATAAATTTTTATCTATTAGGTGAGCAGTTAGGCAGGTCAAAGTCAATGGTCAAATATGGAGAGTTTGTGATGAACTGTTTTTTCATCCTTATCATGCACAATGTTAACGCCATTTTATTACCTTTTCTTTGATATTTAGCTTCACTTTATGAATGAAAGCAACCATACATATGACCCAAATCATCCATATCTAATATTTAAATTTTACTCTTTACATTTATACCACCTGAATTTCTCATATCACAAATAATAATAATAATAATAATAATAAAATAATAATAATAATAATAAACTTTATTTTTAATTTTTAAGCAGTGAACTATATCTTTTCATGCATATATATATNTTTGGAGGATTTACATACAAGCCACTTAAGGAATGAAATGTTCAAGGTTTATTGGTTCAATTGGGTTGAACTGATCTAATAAAATATAAATATTAATTAAATATGATCTAAATGATAAACCAAGGATGTAATAATGATAAATATAAAAAAAGAACAAACTAATAACATTTAAGAATCCCGTCGGCCAGGATCTTAAGGTCGTAAAGTTCTACAGGACGAGCCAACACGAAATCAGCGCTCATACGCCGGGATGCGGCACCCTTACGTCGGTCCACAGCTAAAAAGGGTTTTTTTATATGATTCAGATCAGAATGACCATCGGTTCGATCCGATTTTGCAAAGCCCAATAAATACTTTATAGTAATTATGATATCATTTCCAAAATTATTGCATAAATTTTTATCTATTAGGTGAGGAGTTAGGCAGGTCAAAGTCAATGGTCAAATATGGAGAGTTTGGGATGAATTGTTTTTTGATCCTTATCATGCACAATGTTAACGCCATTTTATTACCTTTTGTTTGATATTTAGCTTCACTTTATGAATGAAAGCAACCATACATATGACCCAAATCATTCATATCTAATATTTAAATTTTACTCTTTACATTTATACCACCTAAATCTCTCATATCACAAAAAAAAAATAATAATAATAATAATAAAAATAAAATAATAAAAAACTTTATTTTTAATTTTTAAGTAGTGAACTATATCTTTTCATGCATATATATATATATATATATATATATGATGGTATGTATGTAAAATTTTAAGTTTATCTATTAGAAACATTTTGTTTTGATTCTATTTAAATGCGGATTTACTAAATCCAACTAAGAGGATGAATTTACGATTTTCAAATTTACTAAATCCTAGTAATAGTAAATCGTACTTTCCCCCTTAATTCTCAAACCATTAAAATACTTTAATATTAAAAAAATTATTTATGCTAAAAAAATCAATTAAAGATAGCAGATAGATATTACAATGGATTCAAGGTGCATGGCTACACCATATTTGGGGTACATCTTTAACCATCTTCCAAGTTGTGTCGTTATAGGATATTTCGGGCACCGTGCTACTCTGTAGGATGCTTCGTTACTCTAACATTGGTTGTAACTGTGCATAGTGCTTAGTTACTCTGCAGTGTATGCCATGAGTCTGTAAGAGGCTTCGTTTGCAATGAATAGGGGGAGGCCGATGTAGGTCTGGGGGGACCGACGTGCAGTGGCCAATGATGATCAATTAATGCTAGTGGAGGAAGTTTTCATCGGTTCTTAAACTCCAAAATGACTCTCGGATTCTTCTCCTTCCTTTCTTGATCCAGCTCTCAGTCTTCATCTTGGTCCTTCAATCCCCTTTCATGAGGGGGAAGTCTTCTATTTATAAAGTCCATGAGTGGCCTTCTTAGTAAATAAATAAAAAAAAGAATCCAACTACATCTAACGATCCAAACACATTCTCACAATTAGGTGGCGTTTTGTGGCCATTTAAGTCTCTTACTGTTGTCCTAATTGAGTGACTTGAGCTCGTATGATTCGTCTCATTGAGGCACTCGACTTGATAACAAGCTTTCCATATTTAGAATCCATCTCGCATTATAATTAGCCACCCAAAGCTATTACAAGTGGTTTAATGACTTGATTCAAGCTTGATTTCAGATTGGGTCAATTTTGGTGTTATGAATTTTATCTTGTCGAGTCGTTCAGTTTGACTATGAAAGTTTTTTTGCCAAAATAATACTTGTTAAATGACAAAATTTATAGATAAAATATCAAATGGGATGACTACAGGACCAAATTCGAACGAGCATTTAAAGAAAGGAAGTATTTGCATACTTACCATTTAATTGTTGCTTATATAACACTTCAATTTTAATTTTTACATGCATATTATTTCACCTATGCATCCATATAGAGGGCATTTACCAAAGTAATGTCCAAAATTTTGATATTTATCTACCCTGCATCAAAATTTTCATAATTACAAATATCATGTAAAAAATAGAACTCATCACTTTTTAATTTTCATATTTATATTTTCATCCATCCATAAGTAAAGTATAATATGTGTAAAAATGAAATATTGGGTGTGAGATACTTAGGGTCTGTTTGAGGCAGTTTGTGCGTTTCAAGATAAACAATTTATCCTAAAACGCAGCCCGCGGGTCAATCTGCGACATTCGTTTAGTGTAAAAAACACAAATAAGGCAGATAGTTGTCACCTCCCAAAAGAGTCATTGTGGATGGTAGGCAGCCCAGGACTTAAATACTGCTTTTCGGCCCTACACCTAGCCAATGTGGGACTATTTGTCCGTGACATTCTCCTCCACCCAATCACGTGACGCACTCGTCACGGATCGGCTCCACCGAGGGCCCCACTGGACCATGGAGAGTCCACACACCTGACAGGCAGTAATCTGCTCTGATACCACTTGTCACCTCCCAAAAAAGCCCTTGTGGGTGGTGGGCAGCCCAGGACTTAAATACTGTTTTTTGGCCCTACACCTAGCCAATGTGGGACTATTTGTCTGTGACACAGTGCTTTAAAAAACGGGCAAACCAAATGATTAGAAGTTGTTTTCAAAAATATTACCATACTTATAAGCTGCCGGGCCCTTAAATTCCTAAGAATTTAGTGTTAATTTTCCATAAAATACAACTTCTTCATTTTTAACAAATGAATCATAAAATAATAATAGAATAAACAGCACGAAAATCAAAAAAAGATCTTACAACCACGTGGCTCTCTTACTTTTCCAGCAAAGGGCAGACAAAGAGACATGCCCTTTGGGCTCCATCCTGGTTTTGACCATAACTAACATTCTTCTTTTTGTCCTTTGACCAACGAATATTTGATCGAACGGCTACGATAAATCTGATGTAAAGAAATTTTTTTCTTTTTTTATTCAGATATTTGTTTGTGTGCTAACTTTTCATTAAAAAATAAAAATGGTCAAAAGCGGAATTTTAAGTGTGTGGAGCAAAATTTATTTATACATTAAAATATATGACATTATTATAATTTTCAATTAACGCATTTGCATTTTTTATATGTTACTTGTTTTATGTCTATATTTTTAAAAATTACATATTGCCATAAATATTATTTTAAGTAATTTATTTATTTTTATTTAAGAAATTTTATATTCGTATTTATTTACTTGTATGTGGGTATTAAATTTTGTCGACATTCGAAAAATCTTAAACTTTTTTAATATAATATTAAAACGCCCACACTTATAAAAATTTAAGTGTACATAAAAAAAATGTGTCAGCACAAATCTCAACAACGTGGTGAGCTCGGCCCACTAGTTGTTGTTCGGGAGTCTGCATTTACCGGCCCGACCTCTGTTGGCCAGGAGAAATCTTACTCCATGACAGATGAAAGACAACAATCCTTTGAGATAATCACCTGGATGGACCTCAAAGGGACAATTCACCAATACTCATCCAAGCCGAGCGACTGATCCTTCCAAATGGATTTCATTTTCCAATTGCACGGACAATCCCTCCAATTGGATGCCAACAACGGTCTAATCTACAACATATAAAAAGTTGCTCAGTATCTAATTTTGTACGAAATTTCGGCAAATAAAATACCATAACTTTTATAGGAACATTTCTCTCTCTACATGTCACGGTTTGGAAAATGGGAATAAAAAAAAAAGCATAGGGAAGGGATCTAGGTTAGGTATTTATAATCAAAAATTTTGTTTTTAATGAAAGATATAAAAGGAATTAAGTAAATAGTTTTATTAATTAAATATATACATTAAAAAAACATATTATATCTTAAATACATGATTCCAAAAATTATGAAAAAATAATCAATAAATATAAAAATATGACATGAACATACTCATAAAAACAACTGCAAAACATACATCATATGGTTTCAAGCAGTCTCTACAATCTGATGAAAAAATTTTACAAATCAGACATGAAATAAAACTACTAAAAGAATTGATGAATCAATTGAGCATCAAAAACTTCAATAACATAAAATAAACATATAGACTTGCATCTCAAAATCAAATCTCAACAGGTGCATTGGTATACCACAGTATCAGTCGTTACAGGAAAGCTACATCCTCAACCACTATATCACGAGTAAATGCGCTCAATCGTTAGCAATTTTAGAGCTGCTTCTTCAAATAGTTGCAGTTGCCCCAAAAATCCCTCAATGTTATAAGAGTTCTAATGACCGAAAACCTCATTTTATATTGTTCATTAATTAGATCCGAGTCAACCCAACTTAAATGTTAACATGATCTAACTTCTTAGCATCAGATCTTACTTATGATAGATCTGATTCAAACTCGGTCAAATTATTTATAGAGTTACTTCTAGGTATTCAATTTAATTACGCCGATAATAATTTTTTTTCATTTTATTCAATTTAAATAAAATAATTTAATTATTTCAAATTAAATGGTCCGATAAATTACATATGATCCAATTTTCTTCTAATCAAGAATTTATTTGATCATTAAATTTTTAATATTACTTTTTAAAATTATATAGATGAGGGAATTTAATAATTACATTTAAGGTTGCAATAATAATTATTGCATACATACACCGCATGCAGAGATGCATGCGGTGTCCGATCCTAACCGTAGATCACGGAGATCTACGGTCATGATGCAATCATAATTTTTTTGAAAACAAAAAAAAATTAAAGTGGAACCCACTGAAATACATCTTGACTTTAGATCACTGTGATCTACGATCAGAATCAGACACCGCATGCATCTCTGCATGCAGTATACAATAATTTTTTTTTATTTAAGTGGGATCCAATTCCACACCGTAAAGCTTTATACTTATTATTTATATATCGGACACCTAAACTTAATTTTTTACATAAATGTCATCCTAATCATGCATGGAAAAGTCATATTTTCCTTTTAATTTAAAATAGTGATACCTTAGATATGATATGAAGATTTATGTGGTATAAATGTAAAAAAGTAAAGTATAAATGTTACATATATAAATACATTAGAATTTAGTGGTACGTACATAAAATAGTAAACTTTTTGACATACATATATGTCACATATGATGTCGCCAGGGTGCGTTTTTATAATCTATGAATTTAGACGTTCAAGATGCTCCACACGATAATACAAATTAACAAATCAAAATAATTAACGTATTCCTTAAAAAAATTAGGTGAGAATATTTCTATATAAAATAAATGTAGTTAAAATAAAATTAAAATTATTACAAATCTTTTAAAATAAATGAAATATATGTTCTAATAAAATTATTATTGATTTGCCATCAAGAATATTTTATCATCCAACACTAATCTCAACACACTTTTAAACAGTAAATATTTCAGATTCAAATTCAAGATCCTCTACGACCCTAATGATTTCAGAAAGTTTATTGATGCGTGCCGGAAAATTCGCAGCGGTAGAGTAACGGATCATCGTCTTAGCATTGTATGAGAATTCTGCACACACTTAGATGAAAAAGAAAAAACAGTGAGTACTCCAGAAGTTTTTTACGTGGAAAACTCGTAAAGGGAAAAACCACGGGATATGACTGAATTACAAAAATCTACTATTGATTGATGATTATAGAAACCCCTCATCCCACAGACGGTAAAAGGTAAAAATATTTTTCAGATTACGACGTTGATTGACAACATCTGGTTGGTAGAGGTCGACGACGATCGGTGATGGTCTTCGGCGGTCGGCAATGGCCGACTGCAATCGACGGTGGTTGACGAAGGAGGTTGGCGATGGTCGACGAAGAACGTTGGCGGTGGTCGGCGGTGTTTGACAATGATAGGCGGTGATGTTGAACAATATCTTCTCTTCAATGTCTCAGACTCTCTCTCCAGACTTCACCCCCTCCCCCCTCATGAGAGTGATGGGGCTCTATTTATAGTGTTCTAGGTGCAATTAATGCAGGAATAATAATCATTTTGATCGGACGATCCATAGAGCTTCCCTTGATCATACAGCGTTTACTGGACATTTGAGTGTCTTAATGATGTCAGAATTGAGTGATCTTAAGCTCTTTAGATTCGTCTTATCAGCCGCTCGATTCGAGTATAAACTTGACATATTCGACAACTCTTTCATCTTTCATATGTGTCTGGAGATCATTTAAGTGTGATTCAATGATTTGATCTGGGCTTAATTTGACTCGGATTATGTTAGTTTTCATATAATTAGATCCGTCTCGTCATCATCAAACTGATCAGTTTGACTATAAGTTTACTGAAATCATAGCTCTGTATGACTTTTTATCAAGATTTGAATGTTTCATGCTTAAAATATCGTTTCGAGATTCACGTCGGATGATGAAAATTTGTTGGTGGCGTATCATTTATAAGCAAGCCAACCGTCATGAAAAACAAAACTTGATGATACCAAATTTGACCGGATTCGAGTCCGATCAAACCCTTCATCATCAAATGAATTCCAAATTAGACAAATATATGGTCATATCAAGCGTCAACGACCCTATTTGTGTGTATTAGATATTCGTAAAACTCTAAGATATTAAATTAGCGAATCTCCCGCCACGCAACAATTATATATTACACTCTATTTTACGATTTATTTTAACGTCGTTCCAAAATGTATGCGTTGATGTTAGAATTCAAGCATTGTATGGTAGTAAGGAATAGTTAGCGGTCAAACTCAAAGCAACCGACAACAGACTGCGAACACAACCCGCCGAAATCGAAGACGGAGCCATTTTCTAATTATTCTCTTGAATAAATAAAAAACGAGTTTCACGCTCCACNTATAAAAATGTTGAATTAGTTCTCAGACCCTTTAAATTAGAGATAAAATAACCCTCTGTGGAGATAGATTGAGCTCATATTAAAAAAAATCTAGGGACTAAATTGACACTTTTTAGACTCTAGGACTAGAATAACCCCATACAAAATGTTAGGTGACTATTTTGACATGCAAGGACTAATTTGAGNGATAAAATGTTGAATTAGTTCTCAGACCCTTTAAATTAGAGATAAAATAACCCTCTGAGGAGATAGATTGAGCTCATATTAAAAAAAATCTAGGGACTAAATTGACACTTTGTAGACTCTAGGACTAGAATAACCCCATACAAAATGTTAGGTGACTATTTTGACATGCAAGGACTAATTTGAGCTGATATTAAAAAAAATTAGGGAACAAATTGACATTTTATTGACTCTAGGACTAGAATCACCCCTACAAAATGTCAAGAGACTATTTTGACGCTTTTCTCTATAAAAATTTTTAACAGTTGACATGTATGAAAAGCTTGAGCAAGAAAATACCTTGAGTTTGTGAATGCCAAATGAGGAATCACATGCAAGAAGGCTATGATGGCCGAACCGAATCATTTGCTGCAATTGCCATTCCGTTTGAATTCCTAAAATAAAAGGTTCTGTATCTGAAGAATCCTGATAAAAGAACACGGACTTCTTGTTCCTTTCAACCCACAGTCGAATGCTAGCCTGATCATCCAGGTCTAATTCATGAGTGGATCTTTTTGCAATCATCCCCAACTTTTGAACATATTGTGATGCAAAATTGTTAACTCTTGCATCCGAACCACAATACCTCCGGATTCCTTCCAAGTGCGTTTTAAGAACATTCTCCTCAGGGATACCGAGATAAATTAAAGACATTGTCTGCTGCTGGATTTCACTNCTAATTTGAGCTGATATTAAAAAAAATTAGGGAACAAATTGACATTTTATTGACTCTAGGACTAGAATCACCCCTACAAAATGTCAAGAGACTATTTTGACGCTTTTCTCTATAAAAATTTTTAACAGTTGACATGTATGAAAAACTTGAGCAAGAATATACCTTGAGTTTGTGAATGCCAAATGAGGAATCACATGCAAGAAGGCTATGATGGCCGAACCGAATCATTTGCTGCAATTGCCATTCCGTTTGAATTCCTAAAATAAAAGGTTCTGTATCTGAAGAATCCTGATAAAAGAACACGGACTTCTTGTTCCTTTCAACCCACAGTCGAATGCTAGCCTGATCATCCAGGTCTAATTCATGAGTGGATCTTTTCGCAATCATCCCCAACTTTTGAACATATTGTGATGCAAAATTGTTGACTCTTGCATCCGAACCACAATACCTCCGGATTCCTTCCAGGTGCGTTTTAAGAACATTCTCCTCAGGGATACCGAGATAAATTAAAGACATTGTCTGCTGCTGGATTTCACTACCGATGTAAGGAATTCTTTTGGCTTTTGGGCCAATTGCATCTCTATCGAGAGGTCCATGACAGATGAACCCAGACTTGTTAACATGCCGCCTCTCGTGATAAATTATGAGTGCAAGTGAAGGCCGAGCATATAGACGTTTGATTGCAAAACGACATGTGCAACCACGCATCGATTGTGGTCGGGCAGCACGGTTTCTCGTATTGAGCCTGTACTTTCGGCTCGGTAATATGGTTCCTCCCTCTCCATAATTCTCCGGGCCAAAAGAACACCAATAACTACAAGGAAAATTATTAATAAGCCTTAAATAAAAAGAAAGTCTAACATGCATACAACTCTATTCTTATGTATTTACATATCTACCATCTAAATTTCATTTTTTTTACATATATACTACATTACCTATGCATAAAAGGGGCTATTTCACTTTTCAAAAGTTAAAATAGTAAAATTTTTTATGTTATATGAAATTTTTGGGAGGTATAAATGTAAAAATTGAACTTTAGCTGTTGGATATGTAAATACGTAAAAATTGGGGGAATGNGCATCTAAATTTCATTTTTTTTACATATATGCTACATTACCTATGCATAAAAAGGGCTATTTCACTTTTCAAAAGTTAAAATAGTAAGAGTTTTTATGTTATATGAAAGTTTTGGGAGGTATAAATGTAAAAATTGAACTTTAGCTGTTGGATATGTAAATACGTAAAAATTGGGGGAATGCAAGTACATGCCCGAAAAGAAAAACAAAAAAAACAGCACACATATAATATGAAACTAAAAGAAGTAACTCACAGCCTATGTTGCAGATATTCATCACTTTTGTAGTCTTTGAGCTCGTTCCACTCTCTTTTCCTACTTCTTGAGATGTGAAACCTTGTGGGACACTCTGCGTTGGAACTCTCCCCGCTTAAAAAGGCCTCTACTCGATCATAAGGTATAAGAGCTGCATCAACAACATGATGCTCCGAGGTCCCAAGTTTGGTCCAAGTCAGGTCAGCTGCAGAGAACTCTTCATCTGGTGGATCTTGAACAGGGATATCATCTATTGAATCCTTAACCTCCATCTGCTACTCTATCTGTCCAATAGGAAAACATGAAAAGGATTAACCAATTGGGAAATTTGCATACATACCACACAATTCTTAAGTATTTACATATCTAACACCCAAAGTTTGATATTTACACATATAACACTTTGGTGTCATAAACCTATGCATGAAATGGTATATTTCAAATCTAAAGAGATAGTGACGTAGGTATTTTTGATGTGATGGATTTGAGTGGTACGCATGTAAATATTAATGTTTAGGTGTTAGATATGTAATTACATAAGAATTGTGTGGTATGTACGTGAATGCCCCGAATCAATTAACTATCACTTAAAACTGTGTATGACAGGCCATGTGAATCATAATGAGATTTTTGGGGACAAAAAATAAAAGCATTTTTGCATCCACACACTGAATACACAAGGTTTATGGATGTAAAATCTTATAATGGCAGCATAACCTATGTTTAATCAACCATAATTCAACAAAACAACCAAAATGTCACTATTTGTAGTCCTTCCTACAAATAGAAACTTGTGTATTAGTGCCCATGAAATAATTTTTCGGCAAAAAAATAATGAATAGAAAAGATTCGGCTTTCANACTTGTGTATTAGTGCCCATGAAATAATTTTTCGGCAAAAAAATAATGAATAGAAAAGATTCGGCTTTCAAAATTGGCCTTCACCTTAAAATTAAGGGGTTGTTTGGGACACTTTTTTATTTTGATTAAAATATTATTGTTTTTAAAAACACTCGAAACACCAAAAAAAAATCTAAGTGTTAATTTTTTTTAGAAACAAAAAATAAAAATATATAAAAAATGCATTAAGAAAACATGTTTTTTAAAAACAAAAGAAAAAATAAAACAAAAACAAAAAACAAAATTTATCCCAAACAAGCCCTAAGAAATGCGCATCCATTTTTTTTACGTTGGTTTATAGTTATCCAATTTCCATCCATTTTATGTTCTATTTCCAGGAACTAATACNAGGTTGTTTGGGATCACTTTTTTATTTTGATTAAAATATTATTGTTTTTAAAAACAATCGAAACACCAAAAAAAAATTTAAAGTGTTATTTTTTTTAGAAACAAAAAATAAAAATATATAAAAAATGCATTAAGAAAACATGTTTTTAAAAACAAAAACAAAAAACAAAATTTATCCCAAACAAGCCAAAAGAAATGAGCACCCATTTTTTTTACGTTGGTTTATAGTTATCCAATTTCCATCCATTTTATGTTCTATTTCCAGGAACTAATACCTATTGTTAGCCTTGCTCCATTTATTCGGGGTCAGTTTTTTAAATCCTAATTCTCCATCATTCCTTTTTAGTGCTAATTGATATTTATATTTATTTTGCATAAATCGTTTTAATACAAATTCTATCCATGTTACTTTTACTATTCTTTTACTTGCTAAGACTTTTCACATTGATATTTTTTCTTATTACTGAATCCTCTACTCCCCATCGTAAATGTTTAAATCACCATCTATTTTCACTACCTTATCTTCAATGATTGCCACTCCTATGATGCCTTTCTTGTAAATTTTTCTCAACTATCACTCCTAGTTATGCCTCTCACCATCTTAACATTCTCATTTCCACTCAGCTTGTTCATAAAGAGTTCTTTATTGCTAGCGCTTAGTTCTACAAAAATACAGCCATTTTAATTGCAATTTTATAAAGGTTGCTTTTTAAGTCTCCAATACATTCTCTTACCACATAGTCTACTTTAACTATCAAGTATTAATTTCAAATTATATCATCGTCTATATTATCTTTTCTTGTATAATTGATCGATGGTGCATAAACTCATAAACATGTTGGGTCATCAAAATATAAAATCAAAATTACAAATTTCACTCATTATAATTACATATTATTATTTTTGTAAAACCGTTTCTTAGTTTGAAAGGTAATTTGATAAGACAATCATTTTTTTGTATTTTTTTGAAACAAGCTCAATCTTTGCACCACTAGACTAAGGGCCTGTTTGGGGCAGCTTATAAGTGCGGTGACGTTTTTGAAAACGACATCTAACCGTTTGGTTTGCGTTTTTTTTAAAAGCGTTGTCTGCTGCACAACAACAACAACAACAACAACAAAGCCTTAATCCCACTACGTGGGGTCGGCTACATGAATCCTTTTTCTCCATTGCGTCCTATTTAGTGTCATATTTTCATTTAGTTCTAATAAATTAAGATCATTAAAACAATAAGCCCAAGTCTTCCTAGGTCTACGTGGGGTCGGCTACATGAATCCTTTTTCTCCTAATCGGATCAAAAAACGTTGTCTGCTGCGTTTGGGTTTTTTATACTAAACGCAGGTCGAGGGTCGACCACCGCAGTCTTCCCACGGGTCGCGTTTCAGTATAAATTGTTTATCCTGAAACGCACAAGCTGTCCCAAATAGATCCTAAGTCCCTGATCTCATGAGCAATTCTTTTAATGAACTAACTTTCCACTAATACCAAAAGAAGTCTCATGAATTAATAAATTCATTTGTACATGGCTTACACTATGATGCCTTGTTTTAAAAAAAAAAATTAAGCACCACTAAAACACAAAACAAAAAGATACAAACTTAAATTTGATTCTTAATATAATCTACTAAGATAAACTACTCTTACTCATTCTATAAATAGTAGTGCTAGTCAAAGTTTTTCAGCATAACTTCAGTATAATTTTTTCTTAATGCACACCAAATAATTCTCATGATATGTCGCACGCCTTCTCAAAACCAATAAAAGAGGCACGCAAATCATTTCACTGCTGAAATCATACAATATGATCATAATTACNTTTGTATCTCAGAAATTAGGCACATATTTTCACAATCAATAGTGCAACCTACAGAAACAGCAACAGAACAGCCATTACTTAAGTGAACCTATCTGAAACTCTTCCATATTTTCGTGCGCCAAACTTTTTTTATTTACTGCTTTTTTCACTCCGAGTTAATGCAAGTTTCACTCATCACCCAACATTCCATATAGATGAAGAAGACAGAAAATACAAATAAAACTGATGAGGGAATGGATTGCTACCAATCTTTGGCACCCAACATGATTTGAAATACTTGATAAATGCAGTTTGATCAACNTCCAACACCCAACATTCCACATAGATGAAGAAGACAGAAAATACAAATAAAACTGATGAGGGAATAGATTGCTACCAATCTTTGGCACCCAACATGATTTGAAATACTTGATAAACGCAGTTTGATCAACAAAATCTTGTAGTAATTCTTCAAGAGCAATCATATAGTCCACACCATTCCATATGCTGTAAAAAATTTTCCCCAAAGATTTGAAAATCTCCCGTTGGACTTCTATGTTACTGCATTTGTTAACAACATTCCTAAGCCAAGAACGACGAACACGCCACAAGGAGAAGAGCATCGGACAGCTAAATATATCCCTAGAAACAGCCAACCTGGTTAAGACGCGCACTGCAGTATGAGAAAAACAGATACGAATAGAAGCACAAAAACTTGCCTGATTGGTTCGAACTCGAAGGCTGGGTCATCGAGTATAAAACCAATGATCTTCCAAGTTGAATCTACTGTATAAATTCTGTCTACAAGCGCTTTCATCCATCTAGAAACATCCTGCTTTGTTATAGTTCGAGTAATGACCCATGCGACAGGAAGAGCATGCTGCCTTGAGTCGAATGCAAGGAGTGTATACAACGGATACTGAAAATATATACAGAAGCAGAAACAATTAGTAAGTCTGTCAAATAAAAAAAAGAGTAAAGGGCCAAAATAGACCCCCTGGCTGATTACATGGAGTCATTTTGATCCAGAGTCTATAAAAATGTTGAATAAGTTCCCAGACCCTTTAAATTAGAGATAAAATAACCCTCTGTGGAGATAGATTGAGCTCATACAAAAAAAAATCTAGGGACTAAATTGACACTTTGTAGACTCTAGGATTAGAATAATCCCATACAGAATGTTAGGTGACAATTTTGACATGCAAGGACTAATTTGAGCTGATATTAAAAAAAAATTAGGGACTAAATTGACACTTGATTGACTCTAGGACTAGAATCACCCCCAAAAAATGTCAAGGGACTATTTCGGCGCTTTTATCTATAAAAATTTTAACAGTTAACATGTATGAAAAACTTGAGCAAGAAAATACCTTGAGTTTGTGAATGCCAAATGAGGAATCACATGCAAGAAGGCTATGATGGCCGAACCGAATCATTTGCTGCAATTGCCATTCCGTTTGAATTCCTAAAATAAAAGGTTCTGTATCTGAAGAATCCTGATAAAAGAACACGGACTTCTTGTTCCTTTCAACCCACAGTCGAATGCTAGCCTGATCATCCAGGTCTAATTCATGAGTGGATCTTTTCGCAATCATCCCCAACTTTTGAACATATTGTGATGCAAAATTGTTGACTCTTGCATCCGAACCACAATACCTCCGGATTCCTTCCAGGTGCGTTTTAAGAACATTCTCCTCAGGGATACCGAGATAAATTAAAGACATTGTCTGCTGCTGGATTTCACTACCGATGTAAGGAATTCTTTTGGCTTTTGGGCCAATTGCATCTCTATCGAGGGGTCCATGACAGATGAACCCAGACTTGTTAACATGCCGCCTCTCGTGATAAATTATGAGTGCAAGTGAAGGCCGAGCATATAGACGTTTGATTGCAAAACGACATGTGCAACCACGCATCGATTGTGGTCGGGCAGCACGGTTTCTCGTATTGAGCCGGTACTTTCGGCTCGGTAATATGGTTCCTCCCTCTCCGTAATTCTCCGGGCCAAAAGAGCACCAATAACTACAAGGAAAATTATTAATAAGCCTTACATAAAAAGAAAGTCTAACATGCATACAACTCTATTCTTATTTATTTACATATCTAGCATCTAAGCTTCATTTTTCTTACATATATGCTACATTACCTATGCATAAAAAGGGCTATTTCACTTTTCAAAAGTTAAAATAGTAAAATTTTTTATGTTATATGAAAGTTTTGGGTGGTATAAATGTAAAAATTGAAATTTAGCTGTTGGATATGTAAATACGTAAAAATTGGGGGAATACAAGTACATGCCCGAAAAGAAAAACAAAAAAAACAGCACACATATAATATGAAACTAAAAGAAGTAACTCACAGCCTATGTTGTAGATATTCATCACTTTTGTAGTCTTTGAGCTCGTTCCACTCTCTTTTTCTACTTCTTGAGATGTGAAACCTTGTGGGACACTCTGCGTTGGAACTCTCCCCGCTTATAAAGGCCTCTACTCGATCATAAGGTATAAGAGCTGCATCAACAACATGATGCTCCGAGGTCCCAAGTTTGGTCCAAGTCAGGTCAGCTGCAGAGAACTCTTCATCTGGTGGATCTTGAACAGGGATATCATCTATTGAATCCTTAACCTCCATCTGCTACTCTATCTGTCCAATAGGAAAACATGAAAAGGATTAACCAATTGGGAAATTTGCATACATACCACACAATTCTTAAGTATTTACATATCTAACACCCAAAGTTTCATATTTACACATATAACACTTTGGTGTCATAAACCTATGCATGAAATCGTATATTTCAAATTTAAAGAGATAGTGACGTAGGCATTTTTGGTGTGATGGATTTGAGTGGTATGCCTGTAAGAATTAATGTTTAGGTGTTAGATATGTAATTACATAAGAATTGTGTGGTATGTCGGTGAATGCCCCGAACCAATTAACTATCACTTAAAACTGTGTATGACAGGCCATGTGAATCATAATGAGATTTTTGGGGACAAAAAATAAAAGCATTTTTGCATCCACACACTGAATACACAAGGTTTATGGATGTAAAATCTTATAATGGCAGCATAACCTATGTTTAATCAACCATAATTCAACAAAACAACCAAAATGTCACTATTTGTAGCCCTTCCTACAAATAGAAAACTTGTGCATTAGTGCCCAGGAAATAATTTTCCGGCAAAAAAATAATGAATAGAAAATATTCGGCTTTCAAAATCGGCCTTCACCTTAAAATTAATGGGCCGTTTGGGATCACTTTTGTATTTTGATTAAAATATTATTGTTTTTAAAAACACTCGAAACACCAAAAAAAATTTTAAGTGTTAATTTTTTTTAGAAACAAAAAATAAAAATATATAAAAAATGCATTAAGCAAACATGTTTTTAAAAACAAAAGAAAAAATAAAACAAAAACAAAAAACTAAATTTATCCCAAAGAAGCCCTAAGAAATGAGCCTCCATTTTTTTTTACGTTGGTTTATAGTTATCCAATTTCCATCCATTTTATGTTCTATTTCCAGGAACTAATACCTATTGTTAGCCTAATCCTAATTCTCCATCATTCCTTTTTAGTGCTAATTGATATTTAGAATTCTTTTGCATAAATCGTTTTAACACAAATTCTATCCATGTTACTTTTACTATTCTTTTACTTGCTAAGACTTTTCACATTGATATTTTTTCTTATTACTGAATCCTCTACTCCCCATCGTAAATGTTTAAATCACCATCTATTTTCACTACCTTATCTTCAATGATTGCCACTCCTATGATGCCTTTCTTGTAAATTTTTCTCAACTATCACTCCTAGTTATGCCTCTCACCATCTTAACATTCTCATTTCCACTCAACTTGTTCATAAAGAGTTCCTTATTGCTAGCGCTTACTTCTACTAAAATACAAACATTTTAATTGCAATTTTATAAAGGTTGCTTTTTTAAGTCTCGACTACATTCTCTTACCACATAGTCTACTCTAGCTATCAAGTATTAATTTCAAATTATATCATCGTCTATATTATCTTTTTTCTGTATAATTGATCGATGATGCATAAACTCATAAACATGGTGGGCCATCAAAATATATAATCAAAATTACAAATTTCACTCATTATAATTACATATTATTATTTTTTGTAAAACCGTTTCTTAGTTTGAAAGGTAATTTGATAAGACAATCATTTTTTTTGTATTTTTCTAAAACAAGCTCAATCTTTGCACCACTAGACTAAAGGCCCGTTTGGGGCAGCTTATAAGTGTGGCGGCGTTTTTGAAAACGTCGTCTAACCGTTTGAATTGAGCTTTTTTTTTTTAAACGTTGTCTATTGCGTTTGGGTTTTTTACACTAAACGCAGGCCACAGATCGACTCCCGCGGTCGACCCACGAGCCGCGTTTCAGGATAAACTGTTTATCCTGAAACGCACAAGCTGCCCCAAACAGACCTTAAGTCTCTGATCTCATGAGCAATTCTTTTAATGAACTAACTTTCCACTGATACCAAAAGAGGTCTCATGAATTAATAAATTCATTTGTACATGGCCTACACTATGATGCCTTGTTTAAAAAAAAAAAAAATTAAGCACCGCTAAAACACAAAACAAAAAGATACAAACTTAAATTTGATTCTTAATATAATCTACTAAGATAAACTACTCTTACTCATTCTATAAATAGTAGTGCTAGTCAAAGTTTTTCCGCATAACCTCAGTATAATTTTTCCTTAATGCACACCAAATAATTCTCATGATATGCAATCACAAACCTTCTCAAAACCAATAAAAGAGGCACGCAAATCATTTCACTGCTGAAATCATACAATATGATCATAATTACCAATTTCACACCCACTAAATTACATATTATTTCTTAGGTAGTAGGTAATTTGATACATCAAGAAAAAAAAAAATTTTTTTCTTTAAAAAATATACTAAATCATTACACCAGTGTACTAAGGCCCTGCCGAGCATTTCCTTCATTGCCCTAACTTAAGCCAACATAGGTTTCATCAATTAGAACAGTTAATTGTAAATCGCATACACTAGAAATTAGTCGTTTTAAAGTTTACAATCACCTCCTTAATGAATACAACACGATACAAAGTTAATGTAATATATCATGTCAAGATAAAATACTCTTTAATAGTCAACATAACTACTGTTAGTCAGTATCATAATACACATCACAAATAATTTTAACATAAAATTGACAAAATTTTTCTTTAACATGCACTAAGTTAATTCTTCTGTTACTTGGTCATACGCATTCTCAAAATCAATAAAACCGCAGTTATGATTTGCGTTTCTTAGCTCTCTGTGTAATAAGTGAGTTTTAAATAATAAAAATAATAATAAATAATGTTAGCATAAAACCAGGGTAATCTTATTGATGCATAGAGAAAAGAATTAATAAATAATCCAAGCTAATAACTCAAAATAACTAAGAATTAATAATGACTAAAACTAGTCATTAATAAATATTCTAATACTCCTCCTCTAGTTCAAGCATAGATGTTAGTCATGTTCAACTTGGATTTGAAATCGTGGAACAATGACTGAGAAAGGTTCTTTATGAGAATATATGTCAATTGGCCATTACATGACACAAACGGAACACAAATTTTCCTGGACTCTAGCTTTTCTTTAATAAAGTGTTGGTATATCTCAACATGCTTAGTGTGATCATGTTGTATTGGGTTATGAGCAATACTAATGAATTTCTTGTTATCACAGAACAATCGTTGAGGTGCGGAAACTGTCATACGTAGTTCCTGGAGCATGATGCGTAACCAGGGAGCTTCATAAATTCCTAGAGACATGGACCGAAATTTGACTTCCACATTGCTCTGAGCAACTACAGACTGCTTTTTGCCTTTCCACGTGACCAGTTTTCCCCGCACAAATGAGCAGTACCCCGAAGTAGATCGCCGATCATGGACGGACCTAGCCCAATCTGCATCTGTGTAAACTACAATAGAATAGGAGGTATGATGAGAAAAAAATAAACTCGAGTCCGGTGTCTTTTAAATAGTGAAGAATCCGACGAGTAACTAGAAGATGGTGCTCATAAGGATCATACAAGAATTGACTGATATCCCAACTGCGTGGAAAATGTTGAAGCATGTATGGACAAAGTAGATGAGTTTCCCCACAAGGTGTTGGTAGTGACTTCTTGTTTACAGAGACTGCATTGGGAACATTAAGAAGTTTTTCATCAGGATCAATCGAGAAAACCACTAGTTTGAGGAGAAAAATATTCTGTCAAAAGATCAATCATATATTTTCGCTGAAACAGACAAATATCCTGAGATGACTGAGTAATTTCCATGCCTAATAAGTACCAGAGAAATCCCAAGTACTTTATTTCAAAGGAAGCAACAAGGATACCTTTCAGAGGTTCCAATTTTTATAGATCATTAATTATGAGAACAATATCGTCAATATAGGCGATAAGGATAACTACCTGGTTGCTGAAAGAATGCCGGAAGAAGAGAGTGTGGTCTGATTGAGCCTGAGTGAATTCATGGCCAACCACCACCTTTGTGAACTTCCCGAACCATGCTTGTGGTGATTGCTTCAACATATTTTTCCCTGAAAATCAGCGGAGTCAAAGCCCGGAGGATGACCCATGTATACCTCCTTTGTCAGATTGTCACTCAGGAGCACATTCTTGACATCAAACCGGAATAAAGGTCAATACAGATTCACTTAAAAGAATAAAAGGATCTTAATGGTGTTTAATTTAGCAACTAGAGCAAATGACTCCTCATATTCAATTTCGTAGGTTCATGAGTACTCTTTGATGACCAACGGTGTCTTGTTGGGTTTAAGAGATTCATCAGATTTAAACTTAAGAGCTAAAAATTCATCAGCAACCCATTGCTTTCTTGCCCTGATGAAAACCAATAATGTCTTAAGTATGGTTCCGCTTAAGGGCATTCATCCCCTCCATGACAGGAGCTTTTCAAGTTGAGTCTGTTAAGGCAATGTCAATAGTAGATGGAAGTCGATGATTGGTCAGGGCCGTAGCAAATGTCCTGTAGGTTGGCGAAAATCTGCGAAAAGAAACATAGTTTGCCTCAGGAAAGAGAAAACATGTCTAATTGAGTACCTTATTAAAGGAACCGACTTCCTCATTTGGAGAAGAAGCGGTGTTGGGGATGTCACCCAGAAGGGATTCAAGGTCCAACAAGGGGTTGGCGAGTTCTAGAGTAGGTGCATCAAAACAAGTGCGTCGAGTGCATGCACGAAGAGTGGGAAGATGTGCTGGTGGAACCGAAAGAACAGAGGGCTCCTTGATGGTAGGAGAAGTGAGTGGAATCAAATGAGCAGAGGGTTCCTTGATGGTAGGTTGTGTGGGTCGAATATCCACAATAGTAGGGTAAGGAACAGTGCCCAAGAGCTCTAAATCCCCTTCACTGGATGCTGAGTTAGGAAAGTAGAGAACACATTAAAAAAAGAGACATCAACACTCACATATATCTTATTTGTGGTGTGAACAAGGCACTGATACCTCTTTTGATGGCAAAGTATACTTAAAAAATATATTTTATGGACCTAGGATCAAGTTTACTCCAAGTTAGGGCTGTTCCGAACAAAATTTGTGCGCCAAAAAATTTTGGAATCTAAACTGAATAACCAATTATTAGGAAAGCGCGATGTCAAGACGGCTAAAGGGGTACAAAAGTTGTGAATTGTTTAGGGAACACTATCGATGAGATAGGCGATGGTCAAAATGACATCATTTCGGAAATGTTTTGGGACATTAGAGTGAAACATGATGGAGCGAGTGACATCAAGGAGATGTCAGTTTTTTCTTTCGGCTACCTCATTTTGTTAAAGAGTGTCGGTACAAGAGCTAAGATGAATGATGCCCTTCCTTATCAAGAATTAACTTAATATAAAGTAAAAAAATCACGATCATTGTCAGTTCAAAGGATTTGAATGGGAGTTTTGATTTTGGTCAAAATGAAGGTGTGAGAGTTTTTTAAAATTGATAGCAGCTTCCGATTTATTTTTTAAAATACAGACTCATATCATCTGAGTGTAGTCATCAATTAAAGTAAGGAACTATCTTTTATTGGTGTACCTAGGAGTAAGAGAGGATCCCCATAAGTCACAGTGGTTAATCGAGAAAAGAGCAAAAAGTATGTAATTGTGTGGTGGATAATGAACACGATCTTTAGCTATCTGACAAGTTTCACATTTGAAATTAGAAGTATTTTTGTTAGTAAACATCAACTGATATAATTGTTTTAGATACTCAAAACTAGGATGATCCAAATAACAGTGTAACCATATACTAGAATATTAAGTGGATTGCAACAGTTGGGTGGAGTGTCCTCATTCTCTGTGCTTTTCTCTTGGAAGAGTAGAGCCTGCCAACTCACTTTCCAAAATTCCTGAATACATATATCTATTTTATTAGGAAGTCTAATAAAATTGGATAAATATTTTTTAGTAGGCTAGATGAATATAAAGGAGCTNCCAAGGCACTGATAACTCTTTTGATGGAAAAGTATACTAGAAAAACATATTTTATGGACCTAGGATCAAGTTTACTCTGAGTTAGGGCTGTGTTCCGAACAAAAGTTGTTCGCCAAAAAAAATTTGGAATCTAAACTGAAGAATCGATTATTAGAAAAGTGTGATCTTACGACGGCTAAAGAGGTACAAAAGTTGTGAATTGTTTAGGGAACACTATCAATGAGATAGGCGATGGTAAAGATGACATCATTTCGGAAATGTTTTGTAACATTAGAGTGAAACATGATGGAGCGAGTGACATCGAAAAAATGTCAGTTTTTTCTCTCGGCTACCTCATTTTGTTGAAGAGTATCGGTACAAGAGCTAAGATGAAGGATGTCATTACTTATCAAGAATTCTCTTAATATATAGTTAAAAAAACCCTCAATTATTGTCAGTTCAAAGGACTTGAATGAGAGTTTTGATTTTGGTCAAAATGAAGGTGTGGGAGTTTTTTAAAATAGATAGCAGCTTCCAATTTATCTTTTAAAATATAGACTCATATCATCTGAGTGTAGTCATCAATTAAAGTAAGGAACCATCTTTTATTGGTTTACCTAGGAGTATGAGAGGATCCCCATAAGTCACGGTGGTTAATCGAGAAAAGAGCAAAAAGTATGTAATTGTGGGGTGGATAATGAACACGATCTTTAACTATCTGACAAGTTTCACATTTGAAATTACAAGTATTTTTGTTAGTAAACATAAACTAATATAATTGTTTTAGACACTCAAAACTAGGATGATCCAAATAACAGTGTAACCATATACTAGAATATTAAGTGGACAGCAACAACTGGGTGGAGTGTCCTCATTCTCTATGCTTTTCTCTTGGAAGAGTAGAGTCTGCCAACTCGCTTTCCAAAATTCTTAAATACACATCTATTTTATTAGGAAGTCTAATAAAATTGGATAAATATTTTTTAGTAGGCTAGATGAATATAAAGGAGCTGGAAACACCAAAATGACTAATAAGAACGCCAAATGGACAAAAAAAATCATTCTCAATGATAAAAAAGATTTAAAAGTCAAAGCAAAATAAAAGATATATTTATAGAATTTAAGTATTTTGATACTTATTCAATATTATATATCAAAATATTTTCTACTCTTCAATAATGGATGTTCCTGAGGTGCCCTTTCTTATTAGAAGTTAATTAGGGTATAAGAAAAGCAGTAAGTAGTGCAGATAGAAAAGATATCACCAACTTTGATTGTTTAATGATAAGGAATTGCAATGGCGCTTTGTTAATTCCAAAGCGAATGTTGTCTTAGCCACCTAGAAAATAGCAGCAAAATATATATTAATAAAAAGTATTCTATATTAATAATTATGGCATTCAGATATCTAGTCTAGCTAATAACTGTTAACCTGATTGTTTAAAAAAATATTTGCTTATAACCTTTAAAATAAAAAGAGGTATTTTTGTTAGAAACAAAATAAGCATTCTAATGTCATAGCTGATTTTAATTTATTAGAAAAATTAATTTAAATTGTAAATGAACAATAGCTCGTGTGTTATATTTATTTGCAGCTATGTTAATATGTGACTATGGCTTGCCCTGCAGCCTACTGTTGACCTCATTTTAGTGAGGTTTTAGTCTCCTACTCCCAAAACCCATAATCTAGCCTTAGGAGTTCCTTGTTGACCATCCTAGCGGACTAGTAATGGAACCCACCTCCGTAGTACTTCAAACTCCATCTTCACTCATTTTTTGTGAAGAACTCGCATGAGTGGTTCCAAGCACTCAACTTCTAGTTGCAAGAGCTAAGGACCAGCATGTAGAGAGCACGAAAATAAGTTTCTACAGGATTATACGACCTTAGGTTAACCCTCGGTGACTCAGCAATGCACTAGTTGCACCACACACAATTTTGGCTTAAATTGACTCGCCCGCCGGCAAACTCATCTGGACGACCCCGGATGACAAAACAGACCGCGCCGATGCGTTCTGAACGTCGATTTTAGATAGAAAAGACACCCATATTGTTGTGGTTCCACACTCGCGTGAACTGCACGGAAATTGATGCATTTTTTAGGTGCGCGGGTCGGGCTCAACCCAGGCCCGACTCAGGCCCGATTTGGGCTAGAGACCAGCTCACGAATTTTGAATTTTAAATTTCAAAACTCAGGCGGATTATTTAAACATGATATTAATTGAAAATATTTTCTACGTTATTATTTCCGTTTAAGCCGCATAAAGGAAAGGAAATCATTAATTTCCCCGCCAAAGCTCTCGGGTAACGGCTATTGAGCCCGCGACNTGTCCGCCGACAAACTCGTCCGGACGACCCCGGATGACGAAACGGACCGCGCCGACGCGTCTGGAACGTCGATTTTAGCTAGAAAAGACACCCATATTGCTGTGGTTCCACACTCGCACGAACTGCACGGAAATCTATGCATTTTTAGGTGCGCGGGTCAGGCTCAACCCAGGTCCGACTCGGGCCCGATTTGGGCTAGACACCTGCTCACGGATTTTGAATTTCAAATTTCAAAATTCAGGCGGATTATTTAAAACTCGTATTAATTGAAAATACTTGAATGTTATTATTTTCCAATTAAGTCGTTTGCAGGAAAGAAAATCATTAATTTCCCCGCCAAAGCTCTCGGGTAACGGCTATTGAGCCCGCGACCTATTTCTTTCTCCCGCTGAGCGCTCTCGCGAGATTAATTTTCCGATCCCGATCTCCCGCACGCTCCCTTCTCGATCCCGCTCTCGTTCTCTGCTGGATCCCGAACTCCTCTCCTCCGCTCGCTCTCACTCAACTCCCGTATCTTCCCCGCAGAGGATTCCGGATTCGTTCATCTTCCTTCTGCATCGAAGCACGCCTGCTCTCGCCCGAGTCTCCCCACATCGCAGCCGCAGACCATCTGCTCGACGCTGCTCTGCGACAGAAAACCCTCGGCCGGCTCGATCGGACGCTTCCTCATGCGGCCGAAACCCTTTCATTCGCGCTTCCAGACGCCGCTTGCCTCGCCTCAGCCCGCTCGACGCGCCTCCAGAAGTCGTCACTCGCCTTGTCTCAGCCAGCTCGACGCGCCTCCAGACGTCGCTCGCCTCGCCTCAGCCCGCTCGACTCCCCGACGATCGAAGCTCCGCTCACTTCCCTCTCTGCACTGAAGCACCCTCACAGTCGCCACCAGAAGTTTTTTTTTTGCATCCTCTACCGCAGTCTCAGGTTTGCGCCTTTATATAAATTTTATCCTGAATCTAACAATTTGTTCGGCATTTACATATTCCTTTATATAAATTAAATTCGTCATCACCATTAGCTTTATCCTAATTGCTTTGCTTGGTTTTATGAGCTTCCTTTATCCATNAAGGATTCTAAATTCATTCATCTTCCTTCCGCATCGAAGCACGCCTGCTCTCGCCCGAGTCCCGCGCTCGATTCCCGTTCGTCTCCCCACATCGCAGCCACAGACCGTCTGCTCGACGCTGCTCTTCGACAGAGAACCCTCGGCCGGTTGGATCGGACGCTTTCTCCTGCGGTCGAAACACTTTCATTCGCGCTTCTAGACGTCGCTTGCCTCGCTTCAGCCCGCTTGACACGCCTCCAGACGTCGCTCGCCTCGCCTCAGCCTGCACGACTTCCCCGACGATCGAAGCTCCGCTCGCTTCCCTCTCTGCACCGAAGCACCCTCACAGTCGCCACCAGAAGTTTTTTTTTGCATCCTCTACTGCAGTCCCAGGTTTGCACCTTTATATAAATTTTATCCTGAATCTAACAATTTGTTCGCCATTTACATATTTCTTTATACAAATTAAATTCGTCATCACCATTAACTTTATCCTAATTGTTTTGCTTGGTTTTATGAGCTTCCTTTATCCATTGATATTGCTCTTTATTATTTAGATTTGAGATCTGATTTTTGTTTTTTATTGTGAAAACTTCATGATAGTGTTAAGATTCAAGAAGAGGAATTCAAATTTGTAACACTCAATCCTTACATATTTACGTATCCAACATTCAAATTTTAATTCTTGCATACATGTCACTTATTTCCTACTTGTTTACATATCTAACACCTCAACTTCATTCATTATGTTTATGGCATCCGAGTTTTTTTTCTTGTATCACATAAAACTTACTACTATTTCAACCTTTAAATACAATATGTACTTTCTCATGCATAGTCAAGGTAGTAGGTATGTAAACATAAAAAAAAAAAAAATTGGGTGATGGGTTTGTGAATATGCAGGGATTGAGCGATGTGCATGCAAAATCCCGTTAATTGCATTTCACTGAAATTGGGTTTTGATATGAAAACACATGTGTAGCGATTTGAAGTAGTTTACAAGTGTTGAAATTAATGTTAAGGTGTTATTTGAAGTTGTCAATCGCTGTTGGAGCCTTAAGAATGCTGCTGGAGCCTTAGAAAAATTTTGGAAGCGCTGCTTGGGCTTTCAATTTGTCATTTGGGAGCTGTCTGAGATACAATGCTGCTGTCAACTGCTAATGCTAATTAAAGGCTGATTGGGAACTTAGGATAGCCGTTTGGTGCTGCCCGGATGTTTAGAATTGCTGTTTAGACCTGTAGAAAGCTTAAGTTGGCCGTTTGGTGCTGCTCGGATGTTTAGAATTGTTGTTCAGACCTGTAGGAAGCTTAAGATGGCTGTTTGGTGCTGATTGGAAGCTTAGGATGGTTGTCTGGGTGCTGTAGTTGTTGCTTAGACCCATGAAGTTGATGTTCGAATTCATATGAAAGCTGTTTGGGTGTTGCAGTTGTTGTTCGGGGTCATATAAGAGCTCTGAAAGCTTTTGGAGTGTTGTGAGAGATGTTTGGTGTGTTGTTAGAATTGTAGGTGTTGTATAGGCTTACATGGTATTATTTGGAACACAAATTACATATTGTTTGGGGCATTTTGTGGGTTAATTTTGAGGCAATCAACATATTATTTTGGCAGTCTTTTAGTGTTGATTTACATACGGTTTAGAATTGGTTTTACAGACCCCTTTTTGCCCACTATTTTGGATTTCAACTAATTGTTATTTAAACGCTTTTAGGTCGATCCACTCATTGTTTTCCCCATTTACTTTATTAGTTTTGGAAGTGGGTCTGTCTCATCTTTATTTTGTTTTACTTATTTTCAAATGGTTAAGTCATAAAGATAGGGATTGATGATTTCGTTAATTGAAAGATATAAAAAACCTTAAATCACCTTAAGCATAAGTTAAAGAGTATGTTTCCTAGAGTTCTAGGAGCACACACCTTAGGTGAGAACCCATCCACCTAGTCCTCGGTGTAGACCTCTTAGACTTTAGGTGTACACCCTAGGTGAGAACCCATCCTCAGTGTAGGCTTTCTAGAGTTTAAGTGTACACCTTAGGTGGGAACCCATCCACCTAGTCCTCAGTGAACTCCTCTTAGACTTTAGGTGTACATCCTAGGTGAGAACCTATCCACCTAATCCTCAGTGTAGGCTTTCTAGAGCTTAAGTACACACCCTAGGTGAGAGTTCATCCACCTAATCCTCAGTGTAGGTTTCATAGTCTTTAGAAGCACATCTTAGGTGAGAGTTCATCTACCTAATCTCTGCAATGTAACCTCCTAAGATTTTAGGAGCATACCTTAAGTAAGAGTCTATTCACCTAATCCTCGAATGTACAGTGAAACTAGACACTTGACCCTGATTCACAAACTGATCAAGACACTAGACACCAGGATGCACCGAGACGTGTTCATGCTTCCGTAATTAAATCAACAGTAAAATTCCCTCAATGACTTAACCTACAATAAAACTCAGTGCATCGGGATTTGAGCTTGGATAATATACTTAAATCCTCCTGGTAATTGGAGAAATTTGTTAACGCCACATATGGATCATCGGACTAGGATGAGTCTAGAGTCTAAGTGGCGAGGGCGATGACGACATTGCTTATGCGTGCTTAAACGAGGATACGAAGGGAAATTATTAGAATAGTATCTTTTACCTCAAGAATCTTCAATAAGAGAGAGGAAAGGATCCATGATACTATTCGCCGACTCTTGATAGGATCGTTGCCTCCGACACTCTTAAGTTGTCAGTAGTTCTAGCACAATTAAAGTGACTAGTCTGTGGACTGTACGACTTTACAAAATATTTATAAAAATAAAACAAAAAATTTATTTTGCATGATTAAAAGTACTTTGCATAAAAAAGACTTAAATAATAACTTTTGCATGAAAATTTTTCTATGAAAATTTATAAAAGTCCACGGCTAGTCACTTGGATTGAGGTTAAGAATTGCCTTCTGTAGATTGTTGGGTCAGTAACTCCTGTTCAAGGTCGGGAAGCACACAGCCCAGCTCTGAGCCCCCACTTTCACCAATGTCTTATACCCAATCATGATCTTTCATATGTGGCTAAGTGTTTCGTTTGCTTGTGATTTTTACGACTCATTTTTTTTTCTGACTTTTGTGCTGAGTTTTCTCGTCTTGTTTAGTTTTCTTGTAGTTTATTTAAATCTCCTACAAATCATGCTATGCTCGCAACATTAATAACACAACAGTAGCAGATACCCAGGTACGCTTTTACAGTTTATCTACAGTATTTTACTTTATTGCAGTATACTTTTCAAGTACATTTTTATTTACCTGTAATTTGATTACTCTGCATGCAAAACTAGAACTGAAACCAAAATCAAAACAAAATAAAACCAAACTTTGACACCAAAACTGTGAAACATAAACTACAATTCCTAAACACTTAAACCCTGGAGTCATCGCGACGACAGGAGCTTAGAACCAACTTTGTGGGCAGCAGGACGAGGAGCTGAGAGCGAGCATCAAGAAGATCTTCTTCAGCATTATCTCTTCCTAGCATAATAACAATCCATAGGGCTTCGAGGTAGCTCGCCTAGCGCGACGTAAATCCTCACATCTTCTTTAGGCTCATGTACAATCATGTTGTTCAGTGTAAGTCCTAACCCGCCTTAGGTTCCGAGGTTGTCATGTGACACGACGTCAACCCTCTTATCTCTACCGGCTATTTCCATAATCAGATATTATGCAAGTGTAAATCCCAAATAATAAAACTGGCAAGATCAAATACTTAATTAATTTCGTCTCCAAAATGTAGCCACACCGTAGGATAGTCTGGGAAATCACCGAAGTTTACCTTGGATCAGTGACATCCCCTACTTTCTCGTTCCTTTGGACTCCTGAAAATAAGTGTACCGTATTGAGCTATTTCCACTTGATTTTCTTCGTACTACCGTGAAAACCTAAACTTTGAAATCTTGAAGACTAATGCCTCTGATCGTTATCGAGAGATGTCTATAGGCTTGCCTCTATAGGGAACTTGGAACTCAGATAAAATAAACCCTATTTAACTTTCGTATTAGATAGAGGAACTTGTCGGTCATATATAAAAAGGTTCGCAGACCAAATGGATGCCACAAATCTCTTAGGTTGCAGGATTGGGTCTATCGCCGAGGGCTACACTTATCTTTCGGGAGGGTGTAGTATTCGAGGTATCAGACACAATTATGCAAACTATTGGACGAATGAGATCTATTTGGTCTCATTTTTCAAAAATTAAAACACATACTACTTTCAAAACCCAAACTATATATCTATTATATTAAATTAAATTTCAAAAATTATTTTTATATCCATATTTTCATAATCTAACGAAAAAGTTGACCAACACCTACGGACGTCATCACAACTCGCCATTATAGTCTACATGGTGCACAACTCGTGCAGCTACCAATTATGACCCTCATGGCCTACAGATATCATCATCACAGCTCACTACTACAGTCTACGTGACCAATTACGGCCCAGATGGTTCACAGCTCATACAACACTTAACTCTGGCCCCAACATCCTACGAACATCATCATTGCTCGCCACTATGAATTACGTGACCAAGTACGACCCATATGGTCCACAACTTATACGGCTCTCGGCTCGGCCCCTTCGACCTATGGACGTCATCCCGACTTGCCACTACAACTTATGTGACCAACTACAACTTACGCGGTTCACAACTCATGTAGCTCTCAACTTTGGCCCCCGCGACCTACGGACGTCATCACAGCTCACCACTACGGCCTACGTTCACAACTCGTGCAGCTCTCGACTCTAGCCCCCTGCAGTCTGCTGACGTCATCACAAGTCTTCACTACGGCCTACGTAACCAACTTTGTGCTATATGGTCCACAGTTTATGTAGTTACCGACTCCTGCCTCTGCAGCCTTCAGACATCACATAGTTCAACACTACAGACTAAGTGATGCAGAGCTCGTGCAACTCCCGACTCTAGCTTCCACGACTTACAGATGTTATCACAACTTACCACTACGGTTTAAGTGACTACCCACAACCTACGTGAAGCTCCTAACTCCAGCCTCTGTGACGTGTGAACATCATTATAGCTCACCATGATGGCCTACGTAACCAATTACGATCTATGTGGTTCACGGCTCGTGCAACTCCCGAATGGTCGTTGCGGCCAATGGTCGTCGTCTCAACTCATTATTACGGTCTATTTAACCAACTACGATATATGTGATCTACAGCTCGTGCAACTCCTGAATCTGACTCCCTACGGCCTACATACGTAATGTAACTCACCACTACCTATGTGGTATACAACTCGTGCAGCTCCTAACTCCGGCCTCCTGCAAATTACTGACGTCATCGCAACTCACCTCTACGGCCTACATGNAGCATCGCGTGAGCCAATGCTGACATAGTTTTAACACCGTTTGGGCACCATTTTGACACTGTTTTGGAGCTGATTTTGAGAGTTTTGCTTACGGTTTTGGGGTTGAGTTTGATGACTATATTTACTGTTTCGAGGCTAATTTTGATAGTTATATTTACTGTTTTGGGTTTTACTTAATTATCATTTAAACGTTTTTTTTTTTTAAGGCCGATTCATTTGTTGTTTTCCCTCTTTCGGCTTTGCTAGTTTTAGAGGTGGGTCGACCTCTTTCTTATTTTGTTTTGTTTATTTTTAAATGGTTAAGTCATAAAGACGAGGATTGATGATTTAATTAATTGGAAGATATAGAAAACCTTAAATCACCTTAAGCATAAGTTAAAGTGTATGTTTCTTAGAATTTTAGGAGCACACACCTTAGGTGAGAATCCATCCACATAGTCCTCAGTGTAGATCTCTTAGACTTTAGTTGTACACCCTAGGTGAGAGCTCATCCACCTAATCCTCAATGTAAGCTTTCTAGAGCTTAAGCACGCACCCTAGGTGAGAGTTCATTCACCTAGCCCTCAATGAAGACCTCTTAGACTTTAGGTGTACACCCTAAGTGAGAGCTCATCCACCTAATCCTCAGTGTAGGCTTTCTAGAGCTTAAGTGCACACCCTAGGTGAGAGCCCATCCACCTAATCCTCAGTGTAGGTTCCTTAGACTTTAGGAGCACACTCTAGGTGAGAGTCTATCTACCTAATCTCTACAATATAACCTCCTAAAGTTTTAGGAGCATATCTTAGGTAAAAGTCTATTCACCTAATCATCGAATGCACAGTGAAACTAGACACTTGACCCTAATTCACAAACTGACTAAGACACTAGACATGATGCACCGAGACGTGACCCATGCTTCCTTAATTAAATCAACAGTGAAATTCCCTCAATGACTTAATCTACAATAAAACCCAGTGCACCGGGATTTGAGCTTGAATATTACATTCAAATCTTCCTGTCAATTGGGAAAATTTCTTAACACCGCATATGGATTATCGGACTATGATAAGTCTAGGGTATAGGTGGTGAGGGCAATGACGACATTGCTTATGTGTGCTTAAACAAGGGACANTATCTCCTACCTCGAGGACTTTCTATAAGAGAGAGTAAAGGATCGAGGATGTTATTCGCCGACCCTTGGTGGGATTGTTGCCCCCGACACTCTTAGGTTGTCATTAGTTCTAGCACAATTAGAGTGACTAATATGTGGATTGTACGACTTTACAAAATATTTATAAAAATAAAATAAAATTTTCTTTTGCATGATTAAAAGAACTCTTCATANATAAATATTTACAAAAATAAAATAAAAAATTTCTTTTGCATGACTAAAAGAACTCTTCATAAAAAAGACTTAAATAATAACTTTTGCATGAAAATCTTTGTATGAAAATTTATAAAGGTCCACGGCTAGTCANAAAGACTTAAATAATAACTTCTGCATGAAAATCCTATGAAAATTTATAAAGGTCAACGGCTAGTCACTTGGATTGAGGTTAAGAACTACCTCTTGTAGATTGTCGAGTTGACAACTCTTACTCAAGGTCGGGAAACACACAGCCCAGCTCTGAGCCCCCACTTTCACCAACGTCTTATACCCAGTCTTGATCTTTCATGTGGTTATAGGTTTCTTTTGCTTGTGATTTCCACTACTCATTTTTTTATGACTTTCATGTTGGGTTTTCTTGTTTCATTTATTTTTCTCGCAAGTATGTTTAAATATGCTACAAATCATGTTATGCTCGCAACACTAATAAAACAACAGTAACAGATGCTCAGGTACGCTTTTACAGTTTATCTACAGCATTTTACTTTACTGCATTTTACCTTTCAAGTACATTTTTTATTTACCTGCAATTTGATTATTCTGCATGCAAAACCGATACTGAAACCAAAAATTGAAACAAAACAAAATCAAACACTGACACCAAAACTATGAAGCACAAATCACCAATCTCAAACACTTAAACCCTGGAGTCATCGCGACGACAGGAGCTTGGAACCAACTTTGTGGGCAGAGGACGAGGAGCTTGAGGCGAGCAGCAAGAAGATCTTCTTCAGCATTATCTCTTCCTAGTATAATAATAACTCATAGGATTTCGAGGTAGCCCGCCTAGCGCGACGTAAATCCTCACACTCCCTTTTTAGGCTCTTGTACAACCATGTTGTGCAGCGTAAGTCCTAACCCGCCTTAAGTTCCGAGGTTGTCGTGTGACACGACGTAAACCCTCTTATCTCTGCGGGCTACTTGCATAATCAGGTATTATGCAAGTGTAAGTCCCAAATAATAAAACTGGAAGGATCAAACAATTAATTAACATCGTCTCAAAAAAAATGTAGCCACACCTTAGGATAGTCTGGGAAATCACCGAGGTTTACCTTGGATCAGTGACATCCCCTACTTTCTCCTTCGTTTGGATTCCTGAAAATAAGTGTTCCGTATTGAGTTATTCACTCTTGATTTTTCTCGTCCTACCGTGAAAACCTAAACTTTGGAATCTTGAAGACTAATATCTCTTATCGTTATCGAGAGTTTTCTCAATTGACCCTAGTCATTTGAGATGTAATTAACTATAAGGGCTTGCCTTTATAGGGAACTTGGAACCCAGATAAAATAAACTCTATTTAAACTTCGTATTAGATAGGGGAACTTGTCGGTCATATATAAAAAGGTTCGCAGACCAAACGGATGTCACAAATCTCTTAGTTTGCAGGATTGGGT
>JXCR01147149.1:19605-43750 GCA_002079205.1 Phalaenopsis hybrid cultivar
AAAAGTTGTTGCACGAGGTTTCTACGACAAGTTTCTGGTGAAGGAAAGGAGTGTCAGAGATGATGATTTCTGGGATATCGGCATGCATTTTTCGCGTTGTATCGAAGCAGGAAGAGTTTGGAGTGAGGTATTGTAAGTTTCCTTGTATGTAGAAAGTAAATTTGTTTGTGTTCTCTATAAACTCTTTGAAATTCAAAGTGGAATTTTCTGGTGGTGTGACTTCGTGGTTTTTTTTTCGTTCTTGAGTTTTTCCACGTAAAATTCATGTGTTATTTATGAGTTGTTTCAATTGCGCTTTCTATTTAGTATTTGTTTTGATTTTCTCGAATTAGCGTCATTCTGTTATTTTGCAGTGTTGTTTAGTTTCTGATTAAACCTAAGCCACGGTAAAGTTGGGAACTGTCCTAGAATTTCCTATCATAAGCTAAACTTTTAGGTCTTACATATAAAAAAAAATTGTTAAATTTTAAATGTTAGGTATATAAATTTATAAAATTATGTAATATGTATGTATGCCCGCTTTTAAAATAAATAAAATATATAAATAATTAATTACATGCATACCACTCAATTCTTATATATCTACATATCTAATATCTCAACTTTCATATTTACATACATATCACTCAAATTTTTAGCATCACATAAAAATTTTTGTATTGTTAACTTTTTAAATGTAAAATACATATTTCATTTATAGGTTTTGTTAGTTGTGACTCATATATCAGGAATTTAGAGTCTCTTGGATTTGGAGAGGTGTGTCTCCTGGAATGAAGATATATGTCTCTTAGTGTGAAAATGTGTCTCTTGGATTAGTGGGTTGGGAGGAGCGAGAGCGTGTTTGTAAATTTATATGTGAATTTTATCTATAAATAGATGTGTAACTCTATGGGTATGTAACTCCTCTGAAATAGTGAATTTGCCGCTCTGCTCCCGAAGATGTAGTCATCTTTGCCTAACCTTATTAAATATTTGTGTTTGTTCTTCTGGTTTTGTGTCGATTTCTGTGTTTTCTTCGCCCTAAATTTCACACCAAGTTTATGACACGAGCGTCATTTACATACAAAGCACACATATTTTATGTATTTACATATTTCATACCTAGATTTTCAGAGTTACCCACATAGCACTCAAATGCACCTTTATATTTTTCAAAAGTGAAATAGATATTTTCATGCATATATTTAATGCAGTACAGTGTTATGTATGTAAGTATAGAAGTATAGATGTGAGAGATATAAATACATATGAATTGTGTTCTAAGTATGTAAATTTTCCTAAATATAAATATAAATAGCTAACTTTCGTCGTTAGATGCGTAAATAGATAAGAATTGTGTGGTATGTATGTAAATTTCTCATATTTTTAACATTCATAATTATCAAATTTAATTGAATATTTTTTTCTAAGAAAAAAAAACATTTTAACTAATTAATTGCCTCACTAATCACAATTAACCAAAATATAATTTTTTATTGTATAATTAATTTGGACCAATTTGTCTCCATCAACCATCGTGCACGTTCATGTCATATTTCCATATTGCATTGGACTCTAGCGCAATATATATATTGGTTCTTAATTAATTCTTTTTAAATTATTATTATTATTTGATGCGTGCTAAAAAATTTACGGTGGTAGAGTAATGGATTATCATCTTAGCGTTGCACGAGAAATGAACACACACTCATGTAAAAGAAAATAACTATTAATGACATTAGAAGTTCTTACGTGGAAAACTCTTAAAGGAAAAAAACCATTGGATTTGACTCAGCTGTANCACGGTGGTAGAGTAATGGATTATCGTCTTAGCGTTGCACGAGAAATGAACACACACTCATGTAAAAGAAAATAACAATTAATGACATTAGAAGTTCTTACGTGGAAAACTCTTAAAGGAAAAAAACCATTGGATTTGACTCAGCTGTAAAAAATCGCGATAAGTTGATGTTTGCAGAGACCACTTGTCCCATATACGAGAAAGAGTTATTAGATTTTTCAAGTTATAACGTCGACTGACGACTTCCTGTTGGTGCTGGTCGACAGTGATTGGTGGTGATCAACGATGGTAATCGGTAGTCGGCGACAGTCAGTGGTGGTGGTGGACGACAACAATAGTGCTCGAAAGTGCTCGGTGATTGTCAACGACGGTCGACAGTGGTCGACGATGATCGGTGGCAGTTAATAATGATCGATGGCGGTTGGCAGGCGTCGACAATCGTCGGTGAGTCTCGATGACCATTGGGAGTGATCCGCAGCAGATGGAGGGGTCGACAACAGTCAATACATTCGACGGCGGCCCCACTTTAATTGGACAGTCTGATGAGTTTTATTTAATCAAACGGTGTTTAATGGATATTTGAGTGCCTAAGCAATGTCAGAATTGACTAATTTTGATAACATTGGGTTTTTCTTGTTGAGCCAGTGAGTTTGACTTTAGTTTGTTGAAATCGAAGTTCGGGATGAGTGTTTATCGATGTTTGAATATTTTTTGCTGAAATATCATCTTGAGATATATGTTATGCCTCGAAATTCGTGTCTGATGAAGGAGATTTGTTGGAGATGCATCAATTATTATCATTATTTAGGGTTTGTTAAAGTTGCATGATAAGATCATGGAGATCATTAGTGAAGAAAAAAACATAAAAATGGCACCAAAATCTGAGTCATGGATATGGTTTAAAATATTATCATGATTAAAGTTGTAGCATACCTTTTTTTCATTAACATACATACCCCGTAGTTTTCATGTATTTATCTATCTAACAATTAAATATTCATATTTACATTCATATAATTCATATCTTTAGCATCACATCAAAATTATATACCATCATCTTTTTAAAAGTAAAATACACATTTTCATGCATAGGATTATGACAAAAATATGTTATATGAGTGTAAATAACAATCTTTGGATGTTAGATATGTAAATATATAAGAATTGTGTGGTAGGTATGTAAATTTATCTATTATTTTCCTGAATTACTAATTTATAACATCAATCATGTTGGTAGGTCACCCAAAAATTTATTGGATGAAATATTAATATTAAAATTAAATGCTTTTATAATTTAAATGAGTGTATGAGAATAGTTTACGATATAAATAATATTATTGATGCGTGCATTATAATAGTAGATTGTTGTTTTAATGTGATATGAAGATTTAACACATACTTATAAAAGTGAAACTAAATAATAATGACACCAGAAGTTTTTACGTAGAAAACCTGAAAAGAGAAAAATCACGTGGTCTGAATCAGTTGAAGAGTTTCACCATCAACAAATAATTACAGTTGCAACCGTGGGTCCCACTGGAGTGAAATAGTTACTAGGTTTCCCATGTTACAATGTCGACGTGCTGATGAATTTGTTGTTAGGAACAGATGATGACACATAGTGATTGATATTGTATGATCAGTAGTTGTCAACGGTGGTTGGCGATGATCAATTACGCTGATGGAGATAAGTGGTGATCGAAGATGATTGGAGGTGGTCGACGACGATAGACAAAAGTCGATGGAGGTCAGTGGTGGTCGACGACGGTCGACGGTTTTGGTGCTGGACTTTAACCGCTTCTCAATGATTCATGTTCTTCTTCAATTCTCAAGCTCCTCTCCTCCCTCATGAGGAGCTCTTATTCTGTGCGAACAGCCTACGCATCTTGCATGTGCCATACAATCAAAATTTTTTTTTGAAAAGAATAAAAAATAAATTGGGGTCCACTGTCATACACTTTTGGTAAAGGGAGTGTTTTTATTGGTTCACCGCACGCATCTTGTGCGGTGAACGTACACAATAACATTTCCCTCATGAGAGTGGTCAGGTTCTATTTATAGAGTCTTTGGTACAATTAATGTATGAATATTAATCATTTTGATCAAACGGTATGAAAAACTTCCTTCGATCTAACGATGTTTGATGGGTATTTGAGTGTCTTAATGATGTCTGAATTGAGCAATCATGGGCTCAATTCGGTTATTTGGTTCTGTTTCAACTTTGAAATAAGCTCGATCTGACTCAAAATTGAAAATACCCGACTTAAATCGAGTTATTTGGATCTCTCTACCTCAAAATTGGTTTGTGGCTAGTTAGATTAAATTTTATTTAGCATCATATAAATATATTTTTCATAATTAAAATTCATTTTGAATAAATCTTGAGCCAGTTCAAGCCAACTCATGTATCACTAAAAATCAGCTCGAAAAAAATTCGATCCAAAATTTTTGCTCATAGCTCGGCTCATTTATTTCAACCCGGTCTCAATCGAAGCCAAAATTTAAATCTATATTTTAACAATTAACGTTCTTCGAGCTAAATTCACTACCCTAATTAAAATTATAAATATGAAATCTTAGAGGCAGATGTGCAAATATACAAATGTAAAATTTTCAACATAAATTATTAAAGAATTTGCAGACCATATTACCCCTGAGGAGGCAACATGCATTGTATTTGAGTCAGCGATGGGTGGCGGTAGTTTGGACCCGGTGGGCCCAGTGGAATGGGGGACCCATCCGTCGCTGTGCCAAAGCCTCGGGCGGTACACGTGTGAGCCAATCTGCAGCACGCTCCCGAACCCGGCGCCTCGCGTGCCTGCACCGACGGCTCTCGAGCAGTGCTCATGGTAATTCCGTGTCCTCATAACTCCCACAGTTTGTTCAAGGAAGTTTTACACAAATGCCCCTCAATTCTTCTGAATTTACATATCTAATATCTGAATTTTAAAATTTGCATTTATAACAGGTGTGGGATGAACTTTGATTGATTAGATTTGTAAATATACAAGAATTTTGTGGTATGTATGTAAATATCCATTTTAATTAATTAATTAAATTTAAATATTTGCATAAATGTTTGATTGATAAACCCATAAATTTCAATAGTTAGATGTTTCATTCATGATTCTGAATAATATCATAAAGTTAATTATGAAGCTTTTTATGAATATAAATGATACCACTTGCACCATTGGTTTGTAGCCCTGAATGCTCTTTAATACCACTTGGACCATTAAATTTATATATGCAAAATATAATTGACATTAAATATTTTCAGTCTAACATTATAAACTGACAATAAAAACACCTTTGAACAAATAGTCTGTGGTTCTAAAGGTTTAGAGCGGAACAGTCATTGTCGGATGAGCCATTACGAGAATGGTTGAAGGGTACTTGAATGACGACCTAATGATAGTAGTTCACTAATCATAGATTGGTCGAGTAGTTAATTGTTAGCGTTGGAGCCTGATTCAGATTTTCCGCTCTCGCCTTCTCGCTCCCGCTCGATCACGAAATTGTTCCCGCACCTGTGTTCCTCTGCCGTGAACCGATCAGTTGTTTCGCGAAGAGTCGCAACCCCCGCCTCCTCTTAATTCACGAAAATGAGAAGAGTGCAAGTGTAGTTCCTTGCGATAAAGGAAGAAGAAAGAAGAAGATGATGATTGTTCTCTCTTGACTTTTTCTTGGTGGCTTGTGGTAGAAGAGAATTTGAATTTATTTCTCTTGTAAGTTTATCTTCTTCGGTGTATCTCGGTGTAAAGAGAAGAATAAAGAGAGAAGAAAAGAGATCAACAAAGTGAGAGATTCCTCTTATAAGTCAATGTGATCGACTGGTGTAAATTTATCAAGTAGTAAAATCCTATGCAACTCCATTGCGTAGGCAATTTGCCGAACCACGTAATCTGTGTGTTCCGCTATGTGACTCTTTTCTGGTGTAAATTTTTTCGTTCTATTTTTCTTTTCGTCGATGGTTCTCCTGTTTGATTTATATATATATATATATATATCACATCAACTGATGTATATATAGTTCGCAACATCAACTAGAGACGATCCGATCCTAGAATGACAATCGATTAAAGGACTACCCAAATAAAGATCAACCGACAATAAGACAACATGTTAGAGAACCATCAATCAAATGTCACCAAGTCAGTTAGTTAGTTGGTGGTCTAGCGGTTAAAGAGGGTCAATGGTGTATTTATTTAATAATATTTATAGTATTTTGTACATTGAGGGACATTAAATGTATTTGGGGTTACTGAAACCTGTTGAATCCAATTTTGTCCAGTGAAAAATGCCCAAAGATCAAAGAAGTCGGGACATTGAAAGAGAAAAAGAAAGAGAGATGGGAGTAAAATAAATAAAATAACACACATAAATTTGCCCCGTGGGAGCAAACTGAGATATTCTCGGGGTCTTTGACCCATTATATATACATAGGTTAATATAGGGACTACAAGTAGGGGTGTAAACAAATCGAACACAAACGAACAAAGCTTGTGTTCGTGTTTGGTTCGTTTGAAATTTAGTTTGTTTGAAATAAGCTCGTGNCTTCACCAAAACATACATCCAAACAAGGAATCAGATCTCTATTCAGCAACCCAGCTCAAGCAGTTTCAAATTTAAGCCTGAGATTCATCAAAAACCGATCATGGCAACTCACTTCATGAATAGCTTGAGGTAAGCTAAACTCTCCTTTGACACCTTAACATAGATAATGTCAGAATATTCGTGCCATAAATTTAGAAAGCCAAAATAATATTTTTCAATTGAGAGATTATCTTGACTGTAATTACTAATATCAAGTTTCAATTGAAAGAGATTACCTTGACTATTACAAGTGCAGACGAAGTGAATGAAGTGAACAAGATCGCAAATTGCGGATGAGACTTGGATCGCATACGAGATAACCGATTGTGGGATTGCGAACGAGACAACAAACGGACAGGATCGCAGATCGCTGCTAGAACCAGATGTGGGAGACGGAACTAGGCAGAAGCAGCGAAGGCTAGTGAAGCCGCTAATTGTGTTTGGATGAAACCAAAGTGGACGAAGCGAGGTGAAACAGTCTAACAGACGAAGCAATCAAAGGCGAACGATTCCGAAGGCTGGCAGACGAAGCAGTTGAAGGAGGTCGAAGCAGTCGAAAGAAGAAGCAGACGCAATCAAAGGCGAAGCAATCGATGGCGAACGAAGGCGGATGAAGCATTCGAAAGAGGTCAAAGGCGTCGGAAGCAGCCAACGAAGATGGAATGAGCTCGAAGATGAAGACGAACGATTAACAAAGGCTAGGGAAGACGACGAAAGATTCAGACTGGAAAAATTTGACGTGACTTTGATACCATGTCAATATTTTTGAGCAAATAGGTTGAATACATTTTTCCTTTGCTTTCATTCCAATAAATAATAGTCTATACAATCTCTTTTAGGTGACTTAATAAGTATTTCTAATCTAAATAAAAAGAAAATATGTACAATTAAAAGAAATAAATCAAAAGAGAGAATTTTGGAAATAATTTAAATAAAGAAGCTCTTAATTATCGGAAACTCCTAATTCAGCTGTCTGATTTCTGTGATTCTTGATTGATACTTCTAGTGCCCTGTTTGCTGAATTCCAATTAAACTTGTCTATCTTCCTCACTCTGGGACACTCACCCACTGCCCAAGTGTTCTCTCTCACTTGACTACATAAGTCAATCTCATATTATTATTCTCTTTACTGACAGTAATAACCGAAAATAACTAAAAAACTGAACGTTGAAAAGGGAAGGCTGACAAGGCTGGTACAGGCATTTATAACCTGACATGTACCACAGCCACATGTGACATGGAACTAGCCCAACTTATGTCATCGCTATCATCATTAGCCTTATCCAACAATAGATATCCGGCTTTGTAAGTCTTTCATTCATTCAGCTAGAATGTCCCACCGACCAATAAAATCTCTGTTGTGAAGTAAAAGGTAAATAATAAAATCCAATTATCATCCTCTTATGCCATAAATACTAATGTCCTAGATCAAAAAAACTTCTATAAATCATCTAACAATGTTATAGGCAATAAATTTCTCATATTGATACCAGCGACAACCTGAAAAAGAAAATATATGAATCCCTCAAATCAATAACTCCAAAATCTTCAAAGAATAAAGAGTGTAAAAAGTAAATGAGATACCTAAAAATGCAGAGTTGAAATGATGAATTTATGAAGACTTATGCCATATTGAAGTCTGCAATTCCCATGATTTGAACCCATAAATTTCCATTCAACAGACAAACTACCTGGCCATTAATTCAATCTTGCCTCCTAAACCTCAAAAACATAATTCAGTTAATAGTTGTAGTCAATTCAATTTGATTTATGACAATTTAGTTATTAGATTATATTTAAGGGAAGAAAGGGAAAATTGATGTTTAGAATAGTATATACCTAATTAAAATGTCGACTTAAAAAAAAGGATAAGCAAATTATATGAAAGCTAATTATATATAAATAAATTGCAAAATCATTTCTGTAAGAACATTTGCAGATAAAAAAACCTGCTCCTCTTCCTTGGACATGTGTTGATTCAGTGATGTCTTAACAGCTCCAGTACGTGATGCAAATTCTCTCCAAAATCTATCGTCACCTTGTATGTTTGATCCTAGTATATCGAGCAATTGACAAAAGAGGTCGCTTTCTCCTTCATGCTCAAGAGAATATGTCCTAGCTACATTCTTCACCCTGATATCAAGAGCTGGAAAAATAACCTGGCAATTGTAAATAGAAATTTATCAAAACCTAAATAAATTTCAATTTTCTCGAAAGTTTTAGTTCTTACAAGGCTTACCAAAATAATTGCAAATTTTACTCTAAAAAAGTGAGTTTATTTATATTNCCTAAATAAATTTCAATTTTCTCGGAAGTTTTAGTTCTTACAAGGCTTACCAAAATAATTGCAAATTTTACTCTAAAAAAGTGAGTTTATTTATATTGTTCTTACCATCACTACTAAGGTTGCATAGGGCTGCGAGACAACTGATTGTCAAGAGGTCATAATAGGCAATTTATAGTACTACATAAACGTATCAACTAAGGGGGTAGAAACAAGGTCGAAGCACAAACTGCTTTCCTACAAGAACCAACAAATTTAAGCAGAGCGAATTACTCGATTGCATAGCATTTTCATCAAGAGTATACAACCCAAAAAACACATGTTGCACAATATTTTCTAATCACTTAAATCAAGACTTTGATTGCTTTACAGTATAGCAGTCTTATGCCAAAAAAAATAATAATGATGATAATACAGCCGGATAACTTCATAAGCTCACAGCACAAATAAATGGATATTTTCAAAAGCATGTTACCTCAGAAAAATCTATTTATGTCGTATGTTTTATGCTGATTAGACAATATTTTCAGAGTATTCCAANAAATTACTCGATTGCATAGCATTTTCATCAAGAGTATACAACCCAAAAAAACACATGTTGCACACTATTTTCAAATCACTTAAATCAAGACTTTGATTGCTTTACAGTATAGCAGTCTTATGCCAAAAATAATAATAGTAATGATAATACAGCCGGATAACTTCATAAGCTCACAGTAAAAATAAATGGATATTTTCAAAAGTATGTTACCTCAGAAAAATCTATTTATGTCGTATGTTTTATGCTGATTAGACAATATTTTCAGAGTATTACAAAAATGATTAGCTTATAAATAGCAACACTAAGTTTTCCATACAATAAGTTAACGTATGATTTCTTCCATGATGAAGGAATATGCAGAACTACAGCAACACTGAATAGCATTATATCCAGAGTTTTTATGAAAGCCAAAAAGTAGAGAATCAAACTTGAACAACTTCTATTCAATGATACATCAATCCCTGAATCCAACCATTAAACATTAACAGCCAGGATTCAAGTTGGTTGAAGTGGAGGAATGCAACGAGCCTATTGTGTGATAGAAAAGTATCTTAGACTTGAAAGGATAATTTTATAAGATTTTGGTGACACCTACAATGTTTTATGGCACAGAATGTTACAGAATGTTGGCCTTTAAAGAGAAGTATAAAACAAAGTTAAGCATAGTTGAGATGAGAATGCTTAGGTGGATAAGTGGTTTCACACTTGGAGACAAAATGCAAAACCAATCTATCCGTGAAAGGGTTGATATAGTTCTAGTGGCAGATAAGATTAGAGAGATCTTAGATGGTTTAGTCACATTAAACGTCGATCATCTGATGATCCTACTAGGAGCTTAGAAGTTTTAATTCAACATGTCATGAAAGGCAGAGGTAGACCAAAAAAGACTTGGGCATATTANGAGAATGAAAGAGAGATCTCCTTACAGAAGATGAGTCTAGAGAAAAGAGTTAAAAACTCATCTTTTTTTTTTCTTATATGGCATCATTCCCCTATTTATAGAAAATAGAGTGACCAAGTCTAAACTTACATGTTTCCCGCTCTTTAATTATGGAGTTAAATGTCCTTATTATCTTTTTATGATTCCTGCTTTAATAGGTGTCTTTTATGGTCCCCATTTTAATAGAGGAGTTATTGGTTTTTATGGTATCTTTTATTATTCATTACCCAATTTTCTTACCTTTTTTTCATCTATCTTTTTATCAAGACCGTTAAATTGTCTCGAGATTTGAGACTATTTTTGAGAGTACAATACCATATAAAAAAATACATGATTTCTTATTTCTCTCTATAAGTATCTTTCTCTTTCTCATTATTTACTACTTAGGTGTGATTCACAAATAAATTTGGCTTCCAAAAAAGATTAAATAAGAAGAGCACACACACACACATATATGCCCGTACTAGTTCGCATGAAAAATAAAATAAATTATTGCAACTCATAAATATTAAAAAAAAGATACAAAGGTTAAATTAAACATAAAATAATTGCATTTTAAATAAAATATTTGGATCAATTACAAATATAGCACCACATATTTCTATTCACCAGTCTAGCACCCTGTTTCATCTATTTTTCAAATTCTCACTCAAATATCAAAATTCATGATAAAACTCCAACCAATATTGTTCAATTTTTATCAAATTCTCAATAGCTTGATCGCCGCATTCTAGACTTTATAAATATTAATATTTTAGATGCTATGTATGTAATTACCACAAAATTTTTATATAAAATGTATTGATAACTACCATACTCGTGATGGTTCATTTTCTAAACATTCTCTAGATGACGTGTCTCATGGACCAGCCCGTCTTATTTGTACGTGTTCGGCGCCCAACCATACTTCTATTTTAATTTAAAAATATTAATATTAATGATATATTGAGTTAAATCTACATGCACGTCACATAATTTTTTAGAAATTATATATTTAGCACCTCAAATTTGTATTTATAATTATAACATTTTGATATACATGAAAAATGTGTAATTTCTTTTAAAAATTGAATCATCATAATATTTTTTATGTGATATTGAAAATTTAAGAGTTCTATATAAATATGAATGTTTGGAGGTTAGATATCTAATTTAGTAAAAAAATATGTGGTGTATGTAAATGGCTCTATTTTTACTTATTACATGACTAAATATATAATTGTAAATGTCAATTATTTATAAATCATTTTTTTTATACTGAATATATGACACGAATTTTACAGCAAAGTTTTGTTAGTTTATGCTTAAGATTAAGAACTCGTTAAAAGACTATTAAGCCCTTCTACCAATTTGCACGGCGAGCCCTTCGCGCGCCTGGCTGATGTGTATCCCAAGCCTACTGCTGACGTGGTGCACACTTTCATGGAATCCACGTGTCATCCTTAAGAAAAGCTAACATATGCATAAAGCTGGCCGACCGTAGTACCATTCTTACGTGGCACCTGTTAAATTTCNAATTAAAATTCCTCCCAATGCCCCTACACTTTGAATTTTTTCCCCACTGCTTCTAGATCCTTCTTTGCAAATTACTGAACAGAGTAAGGGTATATACGACATTACATAATTACGCCACCGCTGAAATNATATATACGACATTACATAATTAAGCCACCGCTGAAATAAATTTTTCCTCCCATTATCATCCCCAACGAAGCCTCTGGTTTCTTCTGCTTCCGCGCTCAGCAGCTCGTGAGAGGAAAGCGTAAAGAAAAGAAGGCAGGAGAGTGACGGAGGGAAAGAGATACCAAAACCCTAGTTAACGGAGATGGAGGCGCCATTTGCGGGGGATGGAGTCATGGCACTTATGCCTCAGGAGCCNGTGAGAGGAAAGCGTAAAGAAAAAGGCAGGAGAGTGACGGAGGGAAAGAGATACCAAAACCCTANCCGCTGAAATAAATTTTTCCTCCCATTATCATCCCCAACGAAGCCTCTGGTTTCTTCTGCTTCCGCGCTCAGCTCATGAGAGGAAAGCGTAAAGAAAAGAAGGCAGGAGAGTGACGGAGGGAAAGAGATACGAAAACCCTAGTTAACGGAGATGGAGGCGCCATTTGCGGGGGATGGAGTCATGGCACTTATGCCTCAGGAGCCGGTGAGTTCGATCGATCCCGCTGCGGTTTCTTCCTCTTCTTCGAATTCTACGGTGGCGGCTTCTGGAGAGAGCAAGTCGGTGTATAACTCCCCGATGTTGATATTTGTGTTATTTCACAAAGCGATCAGGTCGGAGCTCGACCGGCTTCACCAAGCCGCGGTGTCGTTTGCGACCGATGGAGGTGGGGATGTTCGCTGGTTGTCGGAGAGATGCCGATTTCTATTCGATATCTATAAGCACCACTGCAATGCCGAGGACGCGGTAACTCTTTGTTTTGCTGTTTTGTGTATTTTGTAGGATGATAATTGCTTTCAGTAGGGTTTTGAATGTTAATGCTAGTGGTTCAGGTGATTCAGTATGGATTTGTGAGCTGGATTGCTAATGAGGTGGATCTGTGGGTTTTGGGGATTGAAGAGGTTTGAGTAGGGAGAGCTGTTAAATTTCCTGATTGAGTTGGATGGGATGGTAGCTGTTGCAACGATAGATTTTAATGATGACGTGGAGTATCGATCTGAATCGAGTGTGATGACTTACAAAATAAGCAAGGCACTCTTATTTGGTTTCAACCTAACGTACCAAAAGAAGATGCGGAGTTGTAGAAAATTATCACCTGAATCTATATCACTAGTGAGATTTTCACTTGCCTGCTGTTTCCTCTTATTCGATGTCATATAAATTTTTTTGACGAGTCCTTACTTCTTGATTTGTCTTATTTATTTCAATATAAGAAGAGTGCATTGTTCTATCATGATTTTGAAAGCGGCTGCTTGGGTAATGTTGGCTCCTTACTCAAAAATTATAAAATTCGGGATGATTGCATGATTACATACTCTATTTTATACTGAGCTTTAGTGCCCATTATTACATATTTTATGGGTTAGAGAAAGTCTTGTGTTGGAGTGGAGGTAATATTTTTCAAATTGTTTGGAAGGTTCATATTCAAGTGAAGTTTTCTGGATAAGGTTCGCACTTTTCATTGATTTAGGAATGTTTACTAAACCCAATTTCTGGCTGTTAATGTTTACAACAACAACAAGCCTTTATTCCACTAAATGGGGTCGGCTGCATAAGTCCATTTTCTCCATTGTATCCTATTGAGCAACATATTTTCATTCAATTATAATAGGTTAAGATCATTTTTTATATAATATGCCCAAGTCTTTTTTGGTCTACCTCTGCCTTTCATGACATGTTGAATTAAAACTTCTAAGCTCCTAATAGGATCATTAGATGATCGACGTTAATTTGACTAAACCATCTAAGATCTCTCTAATCTTATCTGCCACTAGAACTACACCAACCCTTTCACGGATAGATTGGTTTCGCATTTTGTCTCCAAGTGTGAAACCACTTATCCACCTAAGCATTCTCATCTCAACTATGCTTAACTTTTTTTTGTACTTCTCTTTAAAGGCCAACATTCTGTAACATTCTGTGCCATAAAGCATTGCAGGTGTCACCAAAATCTTATAAAATTATCCTTTCAAGTCTAAGATACTTTTCTATCACACAATAGGCTCGATGCATTCCTCCACTTAAACCAACTTGAATCCTGGCTGTTAATGTTTAATGGTTGGATTTAGGGATTGATGTATCATTGAATAGAAGTTGTTCAAGTTTGATTCTCTACTTTTTGGCTTTCATAAAAACTCTGGATATAATGCTATTCAGTGTTGCTGTACTTCTGCATATTCCTTCATCATGGAAGAAATCATACGTTAACTTCTTGTATTAAAAACTTAGTGTTGCTATTTATAAGCTAATCATTTTTGTAATACTCTGAAAATATTGTCTAATCAGCATAAAACATACGACATAAATAGATTTTTCTGAGGCAACATACTTTTGAAAATATCAATTTATTTTTGCTGTGAGCTTATGAAGTTATCCGGCTGTATTATCATTATTATTATTTTTTTGGCATAAGACTGCTACACTGTAAAGCAATCAAAGTCTTGATTTAAGTGATTTGAAAATATTGTGCAACATGTGTTTTTTTGGGTTGTATAATCTTGATGAAAATGCTATGCAATCGAGTAATTCGCTCTGCTTAAATTTGTTGGTTCTTGTAGGAAAGCAGTTTGTGCTTAGACCTTGTTTCTACCCCCTTAGTTGATACGTTTATGTAGTACTATAAATTGTCTATTATGACCTCTTGACAATCAGTTGTCTGGCAGCCCTATGCAACTTTAGTAGTGATGGTAAGAACAATATAAATAAACTCACTTTTTTAGAGTAAAAAATGCAATTATTTTGGTAAGCCTTGTAAGAACTAAAACTTCCGAGAAAATTGAAATTTATTTAGTTTTTGATAAATTTCTATTTACACTTGCCAGGTTATTTTTCCAGCTCTTGATATCAGGGTGAAGAATGTAGCTAGGACATATTCTCTTGAGCATGAAGGAGAAAGTGACCTCTTTTGTCAATTGCTCGACCTACTAGGATCAAACATACAAGGTGACGATAGATTTTGGAGAGAATTTGCATCACGTACTGGAGCTGTTAAGACATCACTGAATCAACACATGTCCAAGGAAGAGGAGCAGGTTTTTTTATCTGCAAATGTTCTTACAGAAATGATTTTGCAATTTATTTATATATAATTAGCTTTCATATAATTTGCTTATCCTTTTTTTTAAGTTGACATTTTAATTAGGTATGTACTATTCTAAACATCAACTTTCCCCTTCTTCCCTTAAATATAATCTAATAACTAAATTGTCATAAATCAAATTGAATTGACTACAACTATTAACTGAATTATGTTTTTGAGGTTTAGGAGGCAAGATTGAATTAATGGCCAGTTAGTTTGTCTGTTGAATGGAAATTTATGGGTTCAAATCATGGGAATGTCAGACTTCAATATGGCATAAGTCTTCATAAATTCATCATTTCGACTCTGCATTTTTAGGTATCTCATTTATTTTTTACACTCTTTATTCTTTGAAGATTTTGGAGTTATCGATTTGAGGGATTCATATATTTTCTTTTTCAGGTTGCCGCTGGTATCAATATGAGAAATTTATTGCCTATAACATTCTTAGATGATTTATAGAAGTTTTGTTGATCTAGGACATTAGTATTTATGACATAAGAGGATGATAATTGGATTTTATTATTTACCTTTTACTTCACAACAGAGATTTTATTGGTCGGTGGGACATTCTAGCTGAATGAATGAAAGACTTACAAAGCCGGATATCTATAGTTGGATAAGGCTAATGATGATAGCGATGACATAAGTTGGACTAGTTCCATATCACATGTGGCTGTGGTACATGTTAGGTTATAAATGCCTGTAGCAGCCTTGTCAGCCTTCCCTTTTCAATGTTCAGTTTTTTAGTTATTTTCGGTTATTACTGTCAGTAAAGAGAATGATAATATGAGATTGACTTATGTAGTCAAGTGAGAGATAACACTTGGGCAGTAGGTGAGTGTCCCAGAGTGAGGAAGATAGACACGTTTAATTGGAATTCAACAAACAGGGCACTAGAAGAATCAATGAAGAATCACAAAAATCAGGCAGCTGAATTAGGAGTTTCCGATAATTAGGAGCTTCCTTATTTAAATTATTTCCAAAATTCTCTCTTTTGATTTATTTCTTTTAATTGTACATATTCTCTTTTTATTTAGATTAGAAATACTTATTAAGTTACCTAAAAGAGATTGTATGAACTATTATTTATTGGAATGAAAGCAAAGGAAAAAGATATTCAACCTATTTGCTCAAAAATATTGATATGGTATCAGAGTCACGTCGAATTTTTCCAGTATGAATCTTTCGTCGTCTTCCCTAACCTTTGGTAATCGTTTGTTTTTATCTTCGAGCTCATTCCATCTTCGTCGGAAGGCTGCTTCCGACGCCTTCTACGTCTTTCGAATGCTTCGTCCGCCTTCGTTCGCCATCGATTGCTTCGCCTTTGATTGCGTTTGCTTCTTCTTTCGACTGCTTCGACCTCCTTCAACTGCTTTGTCTGCTAGCCTTCGGAATCGTTCGCCTTCGATTGCTTCGTCTGTTCGACTGTTTCGCCTCGCTTCGTCCACTTCGGCTTCATCCAAACACAATCAGCGGCTTCGCTAGCCTTCGCTGCTTCTACCTGGTTCCGTCTCCTACATCTGGTTCCAGCAGCAATCTGTGATCCTGTCCGTTTGTTGTCTCGTCCGCAATCCCACAATCGGTTATCTCGTATGCGATCCAAGTCTCATCTGCAATTTGCGATCTCGTTCACTTCGTCAGCTTCGTCCGCCTCTGCTTCGTCAGCTTCGGCATTGACACTCAAGGATAGTCGGCGTATTTCAACGCCGAGATCCTTCCTAGATCCTCACACTCAAGGATCGTAGGCTTCGACTTTGGATTCCTCTCCTTCAGTCTCAGGCCGAATTCAAGGCAGTGCACAATTTTTGGTTCTTTTTTGCTTTTCTTTGGAGTTTTTTTGGATCGTTTTGGTTGATTCGATCAACGATTTGAATATTTTTTGAATCTCTTAGGTCAATTTCGATCAACGATTTGGATTTTGTTGGATCTTTTGGTTTTCTTTGGCTTTAGGTTTATTTCGATCAACGACTTTCTTAATCAACTTGTGAGCGACAATTCTGTTTAGAATATCTTTTGAAATCTTAGCTATTAGATTTACTAGAAAAAAATTATGCAGCATGAAAATTTCAGTCAAGATGTTTTTGAAGGAAAAGGAGTTTTGGGGGAATATCGATGGGTCATGGGTCATGGGTCATGGGTCATCTCTAGCATTTGTAGAGCCGAAAGAACTTAGGAATGTTCAAATTGTTTCTTGGATTTTGGGATCTATTGAGGCTCATATGGTGAACAATTTACGTTTCTTTGGGACGGCTAATGTGGGAATACTTGAAGAGCGTCTACAATCAGGATAATACTGCAAGACACTTTCAATTGAAACTTGATATTAGTAATTATAGTCAAGGTAATCTCTCAATTGAAAAATATTATTCTAGCTTTCTAAATTTATGGAGCGAATATTCTGACATTATCTATGCTAAGGTGCCAAAGGAGAGTTTAGCCTGCTTCAAGCTATTCATGAAGTGAGTTGCCACGATCAGTTTTTGATGAAACTCAGGCCTGAATTTGAAACTGCTTGAGCTGGGTTGCTGAATAGAGATCTGATTCCTTGTTTGGATGTATGTTTCAGTGAATTACTGTGCGAAGAACAAAGATTGACTACACGAGCTGCTATTGGTACAACTGGTGGATCATCAGAAATAGTTAATGTTGCATATGCTGTTTAGACTCGAGGAAAGGAAACAAAGCAGTGTTACAGCTGCAAAAAATTTGGTCATATTGCCCGCCAGTGCAATAAGAAGTTATGTAATTATTGCAATAAAAATTGACAAATTATTAAGGAGTATCCTACACGACCTCAAAACTGCAAACTACAAGTCTTTCATGCTACGGTATTCGACTCTCATAATATTGGTTCGACATCCACAGTTACCGATAATAATTAATCTATTCTCACACCAAATATGATTCAACAAATGATTTTCTATGCCTTTTCCGTTCTTGGTCTGTAATGGAAATGATTTGGTGTCGGAGAAAGTGATAGCAAAGAGAACTAAAGTGAGCAGATCTTCAAACGATCGATATATTTACTAAGAATCTTTTTCGACAGTGTCATCAGTTTCTTGTTGGCAAATTGATGTTTTTTGATTTTTTTATCAGACATTATCAATTTGAGAGGGATATCAATCAAAAATCACAGAAATCAGACTGTTGAATTAGGAGTTTCATATAATTAGGAGCTTCCTTATTTAAATTATTTCCAAATTTCTCCTTTCTAATTTATTTCTTTTAATTGTACATATTCTCTCCTTATTTAGATTAATAATATTTATTAAGTTACCTAAAAAGATTGTACAGACTATTATTTATTGGAATGAAAGCAAGAAGCAAGGAAAAAATGTATTCAACCTATTTGCTCGAAAATATTGACAAGAAGAAATATTTTAATTTGATTCATATAAGCCTGAAATTCCTTTTTTTAAGAAATTGGATTTCAAAGATAAGATCAATTATTCAAATTCAAATTTAATTCTACCTAAAATTAAATTAATTTTAAAATTTCAAATTTAAACTTGAAATCATCCAAAAAGGTTATTATCTTTTAGAACAAATCTAAAATGTAAAGTTAAACTCCATTCCTCTAGGTCAAGAAAATTTATCTTTTGAGTAAACGAATTATATTTTTGAGCATTTGAAAATCTTTTTATGTTTTGATGAACTAACTTGAACAAACCGACTGATTGATTGAATACGATGAAGGAGTTGACAAGAACCCTTTTAATTAGTAGGGAGAGCATTTCTCTCTATTATCTCAAGGCCCTTGTTTGACATGTCCAACAGGTGCTATTTCTTTTTCATTTTAATAATCTCAAATGATAGTAAAGAGCAAACCGACTGATTGATTGAATTCGATGAGGTAGGTTCCAAGAACCCCTTTTAATTAGTAGGGATAGCATTTCTCTCTATTCTCTCAAGGCCCTTGTCTGGCATGTCCAATAGTTGCTATTTCTTTTTCATTTTAATAATCTCGAATGATAGTAAAGCAACAATAAGAACTTTACTTAGTAGGAGGAATGATGAACTCCATCTTATGATTGTTTTATGTGAGTGCTCTTTTTTAGGCAGGGCGTTAAAATCAGTTGGGAATTGTTGGAATGGCATTAGAGTAGGGTAGGCAGTATAGGTGGCTCATTGGGGTACAACAATGTATAAAAATGTTAAGGGGTCATCTACCAAAATTCCATACAACAAAGAGGTCATCTACCAAAATTCATAAAGCACAAGCCAGCCATCTGTAAGAGGTTTCCTTAACTGTTTAGGATTATGTTATATGGAAGAAAACCTCTTACAGATGGCTGGCTTGTGCTTTATGAATTTTGGTAGATGAAAGACATGAAATGGGAACAAGATGATAGATGGTGTTTCGAGATATGATAAAAAATGCTGGAAAACTAGATGTATTATTCTCAAGTTTTTTGAGTTTACTTTGTTTATGGATTATAGAAATTAAGATGAAAGAAAGAATTAATGTATGCAATTGGGGTAGTATTCATAAATCTAACTTCTAATTGCTTGGATAATGACTAATGATTAAAAAGATGAAGAAAAATATATGGATACTAGCTTTAGGTCAGCCCGAGAGTCCCGATAAAGCTTTTCTATCCCATTAAGCCATTAAAATAGTTGATGTTCACATTGAAACTGGCCGAACGATTCATGCCCACTTTACCTTGTATTTGTGTCCGAATAAGCTTTCAGGAAGTAGTTGTTTTAGTTTTTTTTTGTCTTTTGCTAATGATTGTTTTGCTCTACATGTTTTAGAGATCCTGAAAATCTTAATCTTGGACTGTCCACTTCATTCATTGTCCTCTCTAGATCCTGCTTGATATCCACAATATCATTATTGTGCCATTGATTCTAGTGTTCAACTTTATCCAAGCGCTACTTTCTATCTTAACGTCCTTAGATTTTATTTTATGCATTTTATTTAGTTCGGAAGGATTTTGCTATCTTCATTGTTTATTGTTTCTTTTATTCATAGGTTGTTACTGCGATCCACTTACATGTGTACATGCTTATATGGATATTGGTGTATGGGGAATTATATGAATATCAGTACATTGTGCCATTTGCATGTTATTAGATAGCTTCATTGATTGACATGCAGGAGCATAAATTTTGATTACTCGTTCATTTAAATGTTTTTGTGCCATTGAATGATTTTTTCTGTTTCTTACATGCATTTGTTTCATATTATATGGCCTTAGTCTAGTTGATTGTGGGTTTTTTTTTTCCAAATGTTAAAATATTCGCATTCCTATTGTATATTATGTTTCAGGTCTTTCCATTGCTCGTAGAGAAATTTTCATTTGAAGAGCAAGCTGATCTGGTATGGCAATTTTTCTGTAGCATCCCCGTGAACATGATGGCGGAATTTCTCCCTTGGCTCTCTTTTTGCATCTCATCTGACGAGCATCAGGATATGATAAAATGTTTGTTGAAGATTGTTCCAGAAGAAAAGCTTCTTCAAGAAGTAATCNTTGAGAAGGCTCATGATGAAGGACCATACCATGAGAATTGAATTTGTGCACTTTGGGAAAAAAGAATATTTTTAATTTATGCTAACTTTGTTGGAACAATATTTCACGGAACTCTTGCAGGTATAAGTAGTAATTGTAGTAGAGTGAACAAAGACGTTCTAAATGATAAAAGAGTTATGATGCTTATAAAGGACATTTGAAGTGAGATCTTGCTAGATGCTTGTAACATATATATATATAAATATATATATATATATATAGATAGATATATAAAATCTATTAGACATCAGATAAAATAAGTGAAAAATTAATGATAGAGAAATTTTTTACAAGATAAAGGGATTATAATCATTAAAATAAAACAAAGTATATAATAAATACTGTTAGTGGGTAGGGTTGATAGGTTTTTATTACTTTAGATCTCTTTTACAAAATAATGGATACACTTTTGTAGATAGAGCTCCTAGATTTAAGGCTTGATGATTAAAATGGAAAAGTTTCATGAGTATTATGTAATAGAAGCATGTCATAGAGACTGAAAAGAAAATTTATAAAATTACAATCAAGTTGGCGATATTGTATGGGCTTAAGTGTTGGACAACGAATATATCGGATAGATGAGTGGTGGAAATGATAATTTTTTGATGGATGCTTGACAAAATTGGAAAGGATAAATTAATAAACTATTATATTTTAAGATGACATTTATTGTGAATTATATAAATGAAATTAACTTATGTAGTTTGAACATGTACAATGAATGATAGAAATCACATCCTTAAAACTTTAGTGTTAGAGGATTAAGAGCAATGTTATAATAGGTGGAGTTGTAAGGTGGTGGCATTTTATTGGTTTTAAAAGATGGGCTTCAGGAACTTTATGTTTTAAACATTTCATAAATAAAAAATATGATTAAAAATAATATAGAAGTTTGATATTTAAAATAAATTCATATGTCAAAGTCCTTAATCATTTCATTCAAATTCTAATTACAAAATCTAATAATGCAAACACTAAACACTAGTCAGGAGTTCGACCACAAAGTGATCTATTAAAAGTGTGAAATAACAATATATTTTACGAACATCCAAATATGGAAAATAAACTAACATTCCAATTTCTTAAGATTTTAATGCCTACCAATTGAGCTAACTAAAAAAAATTTAAGTACTTTATTGGATTAACTCTTATGATAGGCTTTAAAGATCCATTGAGAGATTCCAACTTTTTATATAAAAGAGACAATAAAGAAGCTGTAACAAGTGTGCTTGGGGTGTAGGCTGACAAGTCTATAAATATATTAAAATCTCAATAAGTTGGTGACAGAGTGAGGTTGATGGGTTGACTAAGTGAGCACGTTAGCATGGGAGAAATAGTGATAGAGTGAATTGGTGAGGGGACGAGAGTGAGTTGTGAGAAAAAAAATCCCTAATCTTTGAAAGAGCGAGAGGGTTGGTGAAGTGTAATTAGCGAACATAGAGATATTTGAGTCGATTTAACTTTATTTTATTTTGTTTTTATAGGATTTAGAAATTATTTTGAGATAGCTGCTTAAAATTTTTCTAATCATTTAATCTAAGTTTAAATTATAAAACGAGGGCAAAAAATAGAAATTGAGCTTTTTGGTCGATGCCATGTTTTGTGGGGGCTGCTTGCATGCTAAAAGCTTCCCCTTATTGGCTCTAAACAATTTTGTTTTGCTTTGTCCTATGGTGATTCCTAATAGTGCTTTTTAAGTATTGATTAGCAGAGAGAAGACACAGAGTAACGTAACATGGATAAAAATCGTTCAAAATAATTTATGAATAATAAGCTTAAGACCTAATGTATTGGGAGTGAGTGGAAATTTGATGGATAAGAAGATGGCTTGAAATTATTGGGATGAGGTTAATAATGATTATGATGGTTTTCTTCTTTGGTTTTTGTCATCTGGTGACCTAAGCTTCTGGTTTGCATATAGTTTTGGTTTTCATGAAGATCAATATTGTAAGGGAATTAGTAGAATTTCTCTCTATTTATTATTTTGCTTTTTCTGTTATTTCTTTTTATATGTATTTCCTAATTTATGCCTTTCTTTTTTTTCTTTTGTATGCTATCAAGAAAGATTTGAGTATTATATCTTTTCTATTTTATACCCTTTGTATCATGTATTTATTACCATTTGCTGCTCAATAATTTTATTCTGCTATATTCTCTAATTTTACATGGTATCAGAGCATGGATCTAACCCTAGCTGCCTTCGAGACATCACCCTAGCCGCTGTTCTCTTCTTCTTGCTGGTCCTCCCTGCCTGTTTTACAGTCGCCGAACCTTCTATTTTAGTCGCCGTTTCCAGGCCGCTGACCCCGCCTTCCTGCAGGCTATCCCGCCGACCTCCCCTTCAGGAATTTCTGCTGTTGAACCCTGCAGGAAATTGCCGTTGAACCTGTAGTCCCTCCCTTTAACATCACCCGTTTGGCCTACCTACCCACTGGTTGTTTTTAGCCACTTGAAGGACCTTTTGTCTCTGTTATTCCCGGTCGAAATCTCCTTATGTATCAGCAACCCAACCTCACCTTTGGCTCAATTGGAATCATGGTGGACTTAACTGTCGAGCGTCCTCCCAATGGACTAAAGGATCGACACTAAGCTCAATCCCTCTGCAACCAGATGCCTGAAAAATCACATGAACTTTTTGACATCACCCACTAACGACTCTAATTTTCTCCAATGGTCCCAAGCCGTGTCATTGTTTGTCAAATGACGCATGAAATTTGGCTATCTCACATGGATGATTCATGAACCTCTGAAAATTGACCCAACATATGGAGCGTGGAAAGTGGAGAATTCCACGGTCACGTCTTAGTTGATCAATTTCGTAGAGATTGCGATTGTTCGATCATATTTATTTCTTCTATCTACAAGTGCATTATAGACAAAATTTTGGGATGCTTAGTCGGACATAGGAAACATAGGCCAACTTTATGAGATTTCCAAGTTCTGCGAGGCAAAACAGGGATAAATGAAACGTGACCCAATACTACAATGACTTGGTAGCCTTATGGATGAAATGCGATCTCTACTACGACTACACATAGGACTCTCAGATGTATCTTTCCCTTTTCCAGAAAATTGTGGAAAAAAATTTTTATTCCAATTTTTGGTGGGTCTAAACTAGGATCTTAGCGAAGTCCGGGGCCATATTCTTGGCCGAGATTCCCTTCAGCTCGTACTGCATTCACGAAGGCATGCCACACAAAAAGCCAGAGACTTGTCATGCTCGGCATCTCCACTCCTACAACCGAACCGTCCGCCTTTGTCTATAATAGTGCTCAAACCTCCTCCATGTCATTACGGGCCAATCACTCCATTTGTGATTATTGTCATGTTATTGTCACGAACCTAATCATACACGTGACAAGTGTTGGAAGCTCGATGGAAAACCGATGAATAAAATTTAACTGAATCTTTCGTTGCTAAGGGTCTCACTATGACCTCATAATCCACGGTAGTACAATCGGCTCCCACTCGCAACATCTCGAAATCAATATAGATGGAGTGCTTGATCAAACTATTTGGATCTAATCAATTCTCTTTCTGCCCGCCGACCTCGCATGTTTGTCAATGAAACATTCCAATGACACTCATTATTTTTTGCTTTTCTAGCCCATGGATTATTGGTTCAGGTGTCACAGACCATGTGACCGAATATTCTCAATCCTTCTCGACATATTCTTTGTGCTCTGGGAGAGATAACGTTAAAATTGATGTTAATTTTTGTAGTTCCATTGCAGTTAAAGGGT
>JXCR01147149.1:49735-76276 GCA_002079205.1 Phalaenopsis hybrid cultivar
TTCTACAGGCGGTGATTCCCAAGAAAATTTTGATCAAAATGGCCAAATGTTCAAGCCCGGATGGAAAGATATTTTTAGAATGAATCAGAATGAGCTTGAGGCTGAGATAAGGAAGGTCTCCAGGGATGCTACACTTGATCCACGAAGAAAAGCATATCTTATTCAAAATCTTATGACGAGGTTTTAAATCTCATGAAATTGCATTTTTTTTAATTTCCATTTTTAGTTTTAAAATTTTCAAATGAGATTATTACGCTATGTAAATCATTTAAATTATATTATGTCCATTATAGCCGCTGGATTGCTGCTCAACAAAAGCTGCCTCAAGCTAAAAAGGGAGATAGTAAAAGAGATGATCTATTGGGATTTTTCCCATCATTTCAAGATCCTGAGAAGAAAACATATGGCTGTGAGCACTACAAAAGAAATTGTAAGCTTTTAGCAGCTTGCTGTAACAAGTTGTTTACGTGCCGTTTCTGCCATGACAAAGTTAGTGATCATTCGATGGAAAGGTACCAATATTTTACTGTGAAGCAATGATGCTTGACCTCCTATGAAATTGTGAATAATTGGCAATATTATATTTATGGTTTGGTCATTTTTATCCGCTATAAATTTAACTTATATTGTTGGTTTAGTGATATTTGAAGAATTCTGAATCCTAACCTTGTGTTGTCTGCCGTATTGGCAAGCGTAATGTTTTTTTTTTCACCTAACTATCTTCCTGAGGAAAAACCACAGCCTTGAAAAAAAAATATTAAAAAAAAGTGTGGATTAAGTGGTATTCAAAAAATTCAAGATTGCACTTCAGGATACTGCTACATATCAATTTTTTGAATTTATTGACAATCTTGGTTCTCTCTTCCCCTTGCAGGGAGACCTTGTGCGTGCGCACACATGTGTTTGGCAAATATAATGTCTTCATAGTACTACTTACTACTTCTGACATACTTTTACCTAGCATTGAACTTGTATCTTTTAACACCTTTTCTGGTTTAGAACTTTGATGGGTAATCATGCAAATTTTTTGGAAAATAGTTGGATGATGGGTCATGCAAACTCCTTGTGAGCTTTTATGTAAATTTTGTATAGTAAACGCTCGATTTGTGAGAAAAATGGCTGTTCTTTAATGTTATGTTTCCCAGCAACTGGTAACCTCAGAACAGATCGAAAAATTGATAGTATGCTAAGAAAATATTAGGTGAATCTCAATTCCCTCTTATATGGTATCAAAATTCACTTGATTAGACACACATCTCCATACAGTTTTGGATGAAATGACTTTTAGATTCAAATTCAAGATTGTCTAAGCATCAATTTCAACAAATTTTTATAGTAAATCTGAATGCCTTGATGAGGTAAATCCAAAGACATCAAACATAGTCTAATCCTCATTTAAATGAGTCCAAACCAAATTCCTGAAGTATGGTTATAAATTTTGAAATATAATTGAAGAAATGAATGGTTACCAATTCCTACATATATTAAAATTAAGCGTCTCAATGAGAGAAATCAAACAAGCCCAAAATAATTCAATTGTGAGGTTATTAAGGCATATAAATGCTAAAATAATAGTCTACAATCGAAGGAATCAATATGAGCTTTTGGGATTTTGGTTAAAATTACTAAAATGGCACTTTGAGAAATTGAGTGTGGAGATCATTCAATCATTATTGTATGTTTGCTACCACTTGATCATTGTCCGTCCAACGTCGTCTAGCTGCTATGATGCTGTCATTCGTCCACTATCGTCTGATTGTTATTACCGACCACCTTGGTCTGACTGCACTNCAGGGCTTTTCTCCACCACATGTGTTCTGCAGGTTGGTATGCAATATTTTTCTATTTAATGAAGGGCCCAAAACCCAAACTGGTCCCCTGAGTATTAACAAGTGACCAATTTAGTTTCAGAGTTTACAGTGGCCCACTTTGGTCCCAAACTATTGACTATTGATCTAAAATAGTCCCTAGGTTAAATTTCAGTTGAAATTAACAACAACAATTAAATTTGAGGTTATTTTAAGGATAAGAATTTTAATTGATTTTTCTTTATTGCCACTTTATTTTCATATGTAATAAATTATTCAAATTTATGAATAAGGATAAATATTTATTTCATGGAGTAAATAATCAAATATAGTTATCCCTCTTTATGGAATCTGAATACTTTTTATTTAAATAAATATTATAATAATAAAATATTTTATTACATATAAAATAGAGTAATAACAAAAATAAAATTTCATTTACAATCATTATTCCTAAAATACCTTCAAAGTTAACGTTTGGTGTTAACTTTAATCATGAAATTCAGCCTAGTGACTAATTTGGATCAATTTTTAATAGTGTGAGGCTAAAGCGGAGCACTCTAAAACTCCAAAGCTAAATTGGTCAACTTTTGATAGTTGGAGGGTTACTTTGAGTTTTTGATCTCTTCTATTTAGATGCTATCATTATATCCTGCACATATATGTATTTGATAAGTATTTTACTCGTGTGACGCAGCACCGCCATTAGACTCTGCGCTGGTAACTCTTTTCTATGGTTGGGCTTGTAAGGGTCGAACCCCAGATATATCCGATTCTTGCAAGTTTAAGTGTTTATCTTCAGACACCATTAATGGTTGCTGTCTGTCAGAAGATAGCAATGAGAGAGGTTTAGGCTTTAGTTCTGGAAACTGTACATATGCCTGCATGCGTCGAAGCAAACTTGAAGCACAATCACAAATCAAGCAAAAGGAGTGTGAAGTTAATCAATCAATATCATTNGAAGCTAAATTGGTCAACTTTTGATAGTTGGAGGATTACTTTGAGCTTCTGATCTCTTCTATTTAGATGCTATCATTATATCCTGCACATATATGTATTTGATAAGTATTTTACCGTGTGACGCAGCACCGCCATTAGACTCTGCACTGGTAACTCTCTTCTATGGTTGGGCTTGTAAGGGTCGAACCCCAGATATATCCGATTCTTGCAAGTTTAAGTGTTTATCTTCAGACACCAGTAATGGTTGCTGTCTGTCAGAAGATAGCAATGAGAGAGGTTTAGGCTTTAGTTCTGAAATCTGTACATATGCCTGCACGCGTCGAAGCAAACTTGAAGCACAATCACAAATCAAGCAAAAGGAGTGTGAAGTTAATCAATCAATATCATTCTTGGATGATGATCAATCAGGGAGAGTAGAGGCTCAAAGTTTCTCGTGTGTTACAGCTTGCCGCATTCCTACATTAGGAGTTGATGGCAGCAACAACTTAGGATTTAGTTCCATTGCTTCCGGGAAAGTGCTCCGGTCATTCTCTTATAACTCAACTGCTCCTCTAAATTCCAGTCTGTTTCTCTTGGAAACAGATTCATTTTCATCCAATATGGAGAATGCGATGAGACCAATTGATAATATTTTTAAGTTTCATAAAGCAATCCAAAAAGATTTAGAGTATCTTGATGTTGAGTCTGAAAAGCTTATAAACTGCGATGAATCTTTTCTGCGGCAATTCAGTGGAAGATTTCGTCTACTTTGGGGTCTATACAGAGCTCACAGCAATGCTGAAGATGACATTGTTTTCCCTGCGTTAGAGTCAAGAGAGTCGCTTCACAATGTCAGCCATGCATATACTCTTGATCATAAGCAGGAGGAGAAGCTGTTTAAAGATATATCTGAAGTTCTTTCAGAACTTACACAATTGCATGATGGCCTGGCGAAGAGAGATGGCAATATGGATGTGTTAGCTAACAAAAGTTGGAAAAGGAAGAATAATGAACTTCTTACAGAGCTTCAAGGCATGTGCAAATCAATACGAGTTACACTGGACCAACATATTTTTAGAGAAGAACTTGAGTTGTGGCCTTTGTTTGATAAACATTTTTCCATTGAGGAGCAGGACAAGATTGTCGGCCGTATAATTGGAACAACTGGAGCGGAGGTTCTACAGTCAATGTTGCCATGGGTTACTTCAGCACTAACGCAAGAGGAGCAGAACATGATGATGGATATGTGGAGGCAGGCAACAAGAAATACTATGTTCAATGAGTGGCTAAATGAATGGTGGAAGAGTGCTCCAAGTTGTTCACAAGATGAAACACAGAATGGAGGTCTTCCAGAAGGTGCATATTTATATATATTTTTTATAATTTATTATGTCATTTGCCTGACATGAACGGAAATTTTCTCTTTTTTTGGGGGGGTTCTACAGGCGGTGATTCCCAAGAAAATTTTGATCAAAATGGCCAAATGTTCAAGCCCGGATGGAAAGATATTTTTAGAATGAATCAGAATGAGCTTGAGGCTGAGATAAGGAAGGTCTCCAGGGATGCTACACTTGATCCACGAAGAAAAGCATATCTTATTCAAAATCTTATGACGAGGTTTTAAATCTCATGAAATTGCATTTTTTTTAATTTCCATTTTTAGTTTTAACATTTTCAAATGAGATTATTACGCTATGTAAATCATTTAAATTATATTATATCCATTATAGCCGCTGGATTGCTGCTCAACAAAAGCTGCCTCAAGCTAAAAAGGGAGATGGTAAAAGAGATGATCTATTGGGATTTTTCCCATCATTTCGAGATCCTGAGAAGAAAACATATGGCTGTGAGCACTACAAAAGAAATTGTAAGCTTTTAGCAGCTTGCTGTAACAAGTTGTTTACGTGCCGTTTCTGCCATGACAAAGTTAGTGATCATTCGATGGAAAGGTACCAATATTTTACTGTGAAGCAATGATGCTTGACCTCCTATGAAATTGTGAATAATTGGCGATATTATATTTATGGTTTGGTCATTTTTATCCGCTATAAATTTAACTTATATTGTTGGTTTAGTGATATTTGAAGAATTCTGAATCCTAACCTTGTGTTGTTTGCCGTATTGGCTAGCGTAATGTTTTTTTTTTCACGTAACTATCATCCTGGGGTAAAACCACAGCCTTGAAAATAAAATATTAAAAAAAAGTGAGGATTAAGTGGTATTCAAAAAAATCAAGATTGCACTTCAGGATACTGCTACATATCAATTTTTTGAATTTATTGACAGTCTTGGTTCTTTCTCTTCCCCTTGCGGGGAGACCTTGTGTGTGCGCGCGCATGTGTTTGGCAAATATAATGTCTTCATAGTACTACTTATTACTTCTGACATACTTTTACCTAGCATTGAGCTTGTATCTTTTAACACCCTTTCTGGTTTAGAACTTTGATGGGTAATCATGTAAATTTATTGGAAAATAGTTGGATGATGGGTCATGCAAACTCCTTGTGAGCTTTTATGTAAATTTTGTATAGTAAATGCTCGATTTGTGAGAAAAATGGCTGTTCTTTAATGTTATGTTTACCAGCAACTGGTAACCTCAAAACAGATCGAAAAATTGATAGTATGCTAAGAAAATATTAGGTGAATCTCAATTCCCTCTTATATGGTATCAAAATTCACTTGATTAGACACACATCTCCATACAGTTTTGGATGAAATGACTTTTAGATTCAAATTCAAGATCGTCCAAGCATCAATTTCAACAAATTTTTATAGTAAATCTGAATGCCTTGATGAGGTAAATCCAAAGACATCAAACATAGTCTAATCCTCATTTAAATGAGTCCAAACCAAATTCCTGAAGTATGGTTATAAATTTTGAAATATAATTGAAGAAATGAATGGTTACCAAATCTTACATATATTAAAATTAAGCGTCTCAATGAGAGAAATCACACAAGCCCAAAATAATTCAATTGTGAGGTTATTAAGGCATAGAAATGCTAAAATAATAGTCTACAATCGAAGGAATCAATATGAGCTTTTGGGATTTTGGTTAGAATTACTAAAATGGCACTTTGAGAAATTGAGTGTGGAGATCATTCAATCATTATTGTATGTTTGCTACCACTTGATCATTGTCCGTCCAACATCGTCTAGCTGCTATGATGCTGTCATTCGTCCACTATCGTCTGATTGTTATTACCGACCGCCTTGGTCTGACTGCACTGCAGCTGTTCGAGAATGTTGCATTGATGTTCTAGCTTAGTCGAATAGCGAAATTAAATGGAGTGAAAATGATGAGTTATTATAAATCCATAAAAATTAAGAAGAATTATAGAATAGTAGTAAGTGCAAGCAAAATAATATTGCTTGACAGTGTAACAATACTAAATATCTTTTGGCATCAGGTTTTTCTAAGATCATCTGATTACTGGTGCATGAAGTAAGATTGTATTTTGTGCCTACGCTGATATTTTGTAACTCCTCTGTTACCCTAAATAAACATTTGATAAATGCCAACCATGGTTTTAAACTGAATCTCCTCTGCTGAACAGTAAAATTTAAAGTCGTCCTTGAAGGCCACAATAATACCGCCCAACCGGAAAACTTATTTAGATGGTTATTATGTGTTTCTGAAAAATGCTTTAAATGCCAGGAAAGAATAATGGAAAATTTCAAATCATATTAGCTATGATTGCTTCATTTGATTTTAAGCATTAATTTGTGCTTCCACTTAAAATTTTTCAGGAAATAACATAATAGTTTGTGGGAATTTGTTCAAATTGATATATAAAAGATTTAGCATACGTATTTCTTATGGAATTTTGTTTTCATCTCCTTTAAATGCTCAGAATTTGTAACAATATCTTGGCGATGATAAAAGCTTGTAATTTTAAGATATTAGAACTTGAATTATTTTGTTTTTTCATTGTCTCACTGCAGAAAAGCAACCTTGGAAATGATGTGCATGCGTTGCTTAAAACTTCAGCCAATTGCAGCAACTTGTAAAACGCCTTCATGTAATGGATTTTCTATGGCTAAGTACTACTGCAACATCTGTAAATTTTTTGATGATGAAAGGTAACTTGAACCTGCTTTATGTTTATTTCTCATTTATTTTGATTTTTTATAGATGATCAAGTGAAAAATAACTTATATTTAGTTTGATATTGCGATGTCCCAATTGGCGTAATTTTAGATAAGTAATGTTTGAAATTACTGATCACGTTTAGTTAAGAGGGTTATGGACATGAAATTCTTGCTGTCTCTTTTAATCTGACTGATATCAGCGTTTTGAGTATTCTGTTTCTTTTATCACTAATATCTTCAGACTTCTTTTTAGGAAAATGGTCATTTCATCATTTTTTTTTGAGAGATAAACTATCCGTACGACTGTATACAGTTTTTTATCAAAGTGTGATTTATCGCATTATGTGAATCTTAATGCTGTTAATCTGTATTTACCACCATAAAAACACCTCATAATAGAGAAAATTGTCAAAATGATCCATTGAATTTTTGTAAGGGCTCTTTTAGTCTTAGAGTTTATAAAAATATCAATTTAGTACCGAGCGTCTTTTAATATGGGTTGAAATAGTCCTTAAGAAGGGCTATTTTAGCACTCATTAAAAGAGTCTTAAGTACTAATTAAACGTTTTATAGACTCTGTGATACTGGAGTTAACCCAAAACACAATAGTCAAACCAAATATTATTACTCCAAAGCCAATTAGGCAGTTACAACTCACTCCGAAAAAGAAATGCAATTATAATGACAAACAAACTCAATTAAATTATATCCCAATGATGGTCGAGGTCAGCTAGGTGGGTTGGAATGGTTAGGTTGGGGTGTTGGGAGTTGGCATATTCAATAGGTAATGTTTCTAGAAGGTGGATGAGTTGCAGTAAGACCTGTCGGGGTTTGGAACAACAATAAAGTGGCACAAGAGTGTTGAGTGTGGAGCTCGATTAAAAAACCTAAAATATATATGTTTGTCGCCTCTTCTGTAACCACTCCCGTCTATTTACTTTTGCTTATGGAAGATGGGTCCCACCACCATTAAAGAGAAATTGCATTTGATGTGAAGTGCAACTTGTAGTTCCTTGCGGTTTTTTTTTGTTGTCTTCACGATTTTGGTGGCTTACGAAACATGGATTAAAGAAATCTCCTGGCTTCTACGACAGAACTCCAAGCAGGAAGAAAGCACAAGGTTTGGCTCTCTCAGAATTCTTCTTCCTCCGTTTTGAATCTCCTGTGCGACGTGAGAAAAGAAGGCGCGCCTGTGGCTTACGCGTGAAGTAGAAGGGATTTAATCTAATTTCAGATTGGATTGACATTGCAAGGCATCTCCAGTTCAGCCTTCTTCTTTGACAGTAAGAAGGAAGAATCGCAAGTGCTCCTCTCTGTGGCTTCTCATTGGCTTCTCACGTTACTCTCGAGTAGGTATAGAGAGAGAGAGATAGAAGGAGAAGAGTGAAAGCGGTAGAAAGAAATCTTTCTTATAATTGTCGAGACTAGACTATCGACTCGCGTAATTTTCTCAATTATTAAAATCCTCTTCAACTCCGTGGATGTATGCAATTTGCCGAATTTCGTAAATCTGTTTGTTCTTTTGGTGTGAATTTTTCTCATTCTATTTTAAATATACCACAACTGGTATTATTAGAGCCAATGACTGCAGATGAAGTGAAGGTTTCGGGAATCGAGAAATTTAATGACACAGATTTTGGTTATTGGAGGATGCAGATAGATGATTATCTCTATGGGAAGAAACTACATCTTCCGTTATTGGGGAAAAGACCTGAAAGGATGAATGAGGCTAAATGGAATCTGTTTGATCGACAGGTTCTGGGGGTTATTCAATTGACTTTATCGAGATCCATTGCACACAACATAGTCAAGGAGAGGACTACTGCAGATTTTATGGCAGCCCTGCCAGGTATGTATGGAAAATCATCGGCGAATAACAATGCATATCTGATGAAGAAGTTATTCAATTTGAAAATGACGAAATGTACGTCTGTTGTACAACACTTGAATGATTTTAACGCTATCACAAATCAATTAGTCTGTAGAAATTGAATTTGATGATGAGATACATGCATTGATCTTGTTGGTTTCATTCTCAAATAGTTGGGAAGCTATCAGGATGGTTGTCAGTAATTCTGCAGGTAAATCTAAACTGAAATATGAAGATATTCGTGAATTGATTTTGGCTGAGGAGGTGCGCAGGAAAGATTCTGACGAGATCTCAGGTTTGAGTTCGACACTAAATGTTAATTCCAGAGAGAGATCACAGAACAGAAACTCAAACAGGGGAAGATCAAAATCAAAGAACAAAAGAATGAGCAAGTCAAGACCTTGTAAAAAAGTAACTTGCTGGAATTGTTACAAAACTGACAACATAAAGAGGAACTGCAGAGATCTCAAGAAGGCGGAGAATGACAGTGCAAATGTGGTAACTGAAAAATCACAGGATGTACTACTGTTGGCAGTTCATAGTTTTGTTGAGGATTGAATACTAGATTCATAGACTTCTTTCCATACAATTTTTCATGGGGAATTGATGCGAAATTATGTTGCAAGTGATTTTGGAAAAGTATATCTTGCAGATGGAGAAGCTCTGAACGTGGTAGGAATGAAAGATATTAACATTGCACTTCCAAATAAAAATAAGTGGACTCTGCAAAAGGTCAGACACATTTCTGAACTGAAGAACTCATTTCTGTTGGGCAATTTGATGAGTGTGGACATTCAGTAGTGTTCTCAGATAACAGCTGTAAGGTTACTAAAGGAGCACTGATACTAACTCGAGTAAGAAAACAGATACCCTATATATGACTATTGGTTTAATTAATAATGTTAATACTTTTGTTGCAGAGAGCATAATAGAATTGTGACATTGCAGACTTGGCCACATGAGTAAGAGAGGTATGAAGAAACTTCAGTCCATACGCAAGCTACCAGAACTGAAGTCACTTGATTTCAGCATGTGTGAGAGTTGCATTATAGGGAAGCAGATAAATGTCAGTTTCTTGAAAGGTGGCAGGACTCCAAAGGAAAGAAAATTGGATATTGTACACACAGATGTGTGGGGACCTTCTCCAGTGACATCTCTTGGAAGCTCTTGTTACTACGTCTCATTTATTAATGCTCGTAGCAGAAAGATATGAGTTTATTTTCTGAAATATAAATCTGATGTATTCAGTGTGTTCGAGACTTGGAAGGCCATGGTTGAGACAGCGACATGCTTAAAGCTGAAATGTGAGGTATGATAATAGTGGTGGGTACATTGATGGTGAGTTCAAAGAGTACTGTGCATCTCAGGGCATCAGAATGGAGAAGACTATTCCAGAGACACCACAATAAAATAGTGTTGTAGAGCGCATGAATAGGACCATTAATGATGGGCTAAAAGCTTGAGATTGCATGACAGACTACCACATACTTTTTGGGCAGAAGCGGTTAGTACTGCATTTTATTTGATCAATAGGGGGTCATTTGTTCCATTAAACTGTGAATTACTATAAGAAGTCTGGAGTGAGAAAGAAGTCAAATTTTCTCACCGTAAAACATTTGGATGTCTTTCTTATATTCTCATTAATGCTGATGCTCGAAGTAAATTTGAGGCTAAGTCAAAGAAGTTTAATTCATTGGCTATGGAGATGAGGCATATGAGTATCGTTTTTGGGATGATTAGGGTCGGAAGATCATGAGGAGCAGGAATGTGATTTTAAATGAAAAGGTCGTGTAAGGACAAATCTAGTACAATTTTTGAAACAACACTACAGGAATCTGAGTTGGTAATATTTAATAATTTACCAGAGATCACTGTGTAGGGTAGAGATGCAAGTGACGAGGAGAGTGGATCCGGGGCATCCAGTCATATTGTTCCACAGTCAGTTTCAGAGCAGTCTACCCCTACAGTTGCAGTTCGCAGGTCAAAAAGGGTTAGATGTTCTCCACAGTGTATTCTTCAACTTTGGACTATATTCTGCTGACAGATGGTTGCGAACCTCATAGTTATGAAGAAATCTTGCAAGATGAAAATTTGAGCAAGTGAGAGCTTGTCATAAATGAGGAGATTGATTCTCTGCTAGGAAATTAGATTTGAGAGTTAGACATAACTTCCACAAGGGAAAAACACATTACACAACAAGTGGGTGTATCGGGTGAAGACTGAGTATGCTGATAGTAAGAGGTACAAAGCTAGATTTGTTGTAAAAGGTTTTCAGCAGAAGCATGATATTGATTATTTCGAGATATTCTCGCATATGGTGAAGCTTACAACCATCATAATGGTACTGTCTATGGTGGCTACTGAAGATATCTTTCTTGAGCAGTTATATGTGAAGACAACATTTCTTCATGGGGATCTTGAAGAAGACATCTAAATGCACCAACCTGAAGGGTTCGTGGTACAGGGAAAGGAAAAATCAGTTTGCAGATTGAAGAAGAGCTTGCATGACCTGAAGCAAACTCCTAGACAGTGGTACAAGAATTTTGACCATTTTATGCACAGTGCAGGGTATATAAGATGTCAGACAAATCACTATTGCTATATCAGTTATTTTGACAATTCTTATATCATCCTACTGCTGTATGTGGATGATACGTTTATTGTAGGGGCTAGTATTGATGAGATCAATAATCTGAAGAAGCAGATGTCAGAACACTTGGGAGTGGAAAAACAAATCCTTGGTATGAGAATTATCAGAGATAGAGTCAGAGACATGTTGAGACTCTCTCAGGCTGAGTATGTGAAAGGTACTTAACAGGTTCAACATGAATAAGACCAAACCAGTTGGCACACCCTTAGGAAGTCAATTCAGACTCAGCAAGAATCAGTCACCCAAGTCAGAGGAGAAACGAGATCACATGAGTAAGGTTCTTTATGCTTCAGTTATTGGTTAATTTATATATGTTATGGCTTGCACCAGACCAGATATTGTCCACGCAGTGTGAGTTGTTGGTAGATGCATGAGTAATCCTGGAAAGAAACATTAGGAAGCAGTGAAGTGGATCTTGAGGTACTTAAGAGGCTTTTCAAAAACTTGTTTGTGTCTTTCAGGAAAGAGTTCAGAGGTACATGACTATGTTGATGCTGATCTAGTTGGAGATATTGATATAAGAAGTACTACAGGTTATATTTATAATAATGGTGGCACCGCAATATCATAGATCTCTAATATGCTGAAGACAGTTTCACTGTCTACTACAGAAGCTGAGTACAAAGCAGTATCAGAGGTTGCAAAGAAGATGATATGACTATAGGACTTCTTAAAAGAATTGGGCAAGAAGAACAAGAGGGCATTCTCTATAGTGATAGTCAGAGCGTCATATTTCTTGCTAGGAATCCAACATTTTAGTCTTGGAATAAACACATTCAGATTAGATATCACTTCATACGGTCATTGTTGGATGATTGACAGTTGTTACTTGAGAAAATTTGTGGAAGTTAGAACTCTGCTGCTATGTTGACAAAGGGTGTTGCTCTTGATAAACTGAAATTGTGCGCAGCTTCAGTTGGTCTTTTAACTTGAAGACAGGGGCCTTGAGTTGTATAAGTGGAAGATATCATGTTGAAGGAAAGGGTTATGCCGCCAGTGGAAGATATCAGATTGAGGAAGAAGACGTAGCCAGTGTACCGGTTTCCAAGTGGGAGATTTGTTGAGTGTGAAGCCTAGTTAAAAAATCTAAAATATATATGCTTGTCGCCTCTTCTGTAACTACTCCCGCCTATTTACTTTTGCCTATGGAAGGTGGGTCCTGCCACCATTAAAGAAATAGAAGAAATTGCATTTGATGTGAAGTGCAACCTGTAGTTTCTTGCGGTTCTTTTTTTGGTTGTCTTCTTCACGATTTTGGTGGCTTACGAAACACAAGAGGAAAGAAATCTCCTGGCTTCTACGATAGAACTCCAAGCAGGAAGAAAACGCAAGGTTCGACTCTCTCAGACTTCTTCTTCCTCCTTTTGAATCTTCCGTGCGACGTGAGAAAAGGAGGCGTGATTTCGCCTGTGGCTTACGCATGAAGTAGAATGGATTAAATCCAATTTCCGATTGGATTGGAATTGCAAGGCATCTCCAGTTCGATCGTCTTCTTCAGTGTGGTTCTTTGGTGTTGGCTTACGACAGTATGAAGGAAGAATCGCGAGTGCTCCTCTCTGTGGCTTCTCACGTTACTCTCGGGTAGGTAAAGAGAAAGAGACTGAAGGAGAAGAGAGAAAGTGGTAGAAAGAAATCTTTCTTGTAATTGTCGAAACTATCGACCGGTGTAATTTCCTCAATTAATAAAATCCTCTGCAACTCCGTGGATGTAGGCAATCTGCCGAACCACGTAAATTTGTGTGTTCTTTTGGTGTGAATTTTTCTCGTTCTATTTTAAATATACCACAACAAAGAGATGGATAGGGGTGGCTAGAACAACGAGGGCAACATGAGGAACAGTTGGGACGATAACTAGGTAGTGGTAGAGGGCGGTTCAAATGGCTGTGACAGTGAGGGAGGCAAATTCTGGAAGGTGGTAGCATGTGGGAAGGGGTAAGCCGCAGGTTATGGAGATGACACATTAGAAGGTGAGGCACGGTGGTGGGGACAACTCCTTGTTGTCCTGGGTGGCAACAATAAGTAGAAAAACAGTTGGCATTAATAGAAAACTGCAGAAAGAAACAATAGGACAACTATCCCGGGCAGCTGCAGTAGGAATGCAGTAGCAGGGATGGAGTAGTTGGGAGGAAGTGAAAGAGGATATAGGAAGATAATCACCACATCGGGAGAGAAATAAAACCGAAGCACCATCCAATCCCTCAGATACAACCCTCGAAAGGAAAAACTGATGTCGGCGGCTGTTCCAAACAAACTCACACCAAAAAGTAAATTTCAAACCCCTAATACTATAAATATATAGGAAATTACTGAAAAGGAATGAAAGGTAATAGGAAAAAAAACATAAGAAAGGAAAATGAGATTATTTCGACCTGTCTCACGCGTTAGTTATTCTTGCGGTAGTGTAGCAATCACAATATCGTGATAAATTTATGTGATAAGCTTCTGTATCAATCTTCCTGGATTGGGGTAGCTTCGATTTCATCCATCGAAGTTTGTCTCATTGTATGACGTTAGGTTGGCCACATTGAAGATGGCAGAAACATTGTAATCTCCCAGTAAGTCAATCATGTTAGCATTGACATTCCAAAACACATCTTGATAGAATATGTATTCATCATCTTTTGTCACAATCACAGCTTGAAATTATTTGTATGGGTATCCTTATGAACCAAGACTCAAGTCATCAAATTTATAATTGGCCCTATCCACTCTTCATATCCGTCCTGATGTATCGGATAAATTATTATGTAAGGAGGAATCAACTCTGAGACGAAATCTCTGTCATTTTGGACTACACTGAAGTATAACTACTCAGAAGGGTCATCTTCTTCTCTGCAAAGATCTGGATCTCGATATATGACGTTCCTTTCTATAAAGCTCTTAAGGAGATTTTCAAAAATTTGGTTCATTTGTCTGATCAGTTTTCGGTGGATATACTGTTGACCTGAATTTAGTACTCCAATGATTCCTTATGGGCTTTCAAAAGTAACACAAAAGAGTCTCATCTCGGACATTCTAGACCTCTCTCAGTAGGGGCAACTCAGGAAGTAACTTATATATCTGAAAAGTCTGAATTTCTTTTATCTGGATTTGCTCTGTGTCTTTTATTGACTCTTCAAACTCATGGCCTTTTTGGATAACAAATACAAGTCTGTAGATGCTCTTCTCAACATCTCATAAGCGACATCAAGTTTTTTCGCCTTGACCAGGCTTTCGATGATTATTTCCTTTGCGTCATAGCTATGTTTTGGGTGTGGGTAGGTGGAAAGTGTGTAAAGGTGATGTACGATGGAAAAGAAAAAAATTGGGTGGAGATAGATTTAGGTATGGTAGATGCTAGAAACTTTAGGATAGGATTAGACTTAGGCTAGCTATGATATCAAATGATTCTAGAGTTAAGCCAAATCATGATAGGAAAACCAAATATAATTACTGTAAAGACGATTAGGAGGTTACAATTCACACACTGGAAGAGAAATGCAATAACATAGACAAACAAACACAACTAAATTGTATCCTGATGGAGGTCAACGAGCTAAGTGGCAATGGATAGGTTGGAGTGTTGGGAGGGGGCATATTCAACAGGTAAAGGTTTCTAGAAGGTGGATCAGTTGTGGTAAGGTCTGGGCCTTGTTCTGGAGGATGAATAGGGTGGCTGAAACATCGAGGACAGCACGAGGAACAGCAGGGACAACAACTGGGTAGTGGCGAAGAGTGGTATGGGTGGCTGGAATGGCTGCGACAGCGAGGGGGGAAAATTCTGAAAGGTGGCAGCACGTGTGAGGGGTAGGGCGTAGGTTATTAAGGTGGAGGCACGTTGGGAGGGGAGGCTGGGAGGGGAGGCATGTTGACGGGGAAGGCAGGAATATCAACTCCTTGCTGTCGTGGATGGTGGCAGCAAGAAGAAAAGTGGCTGGCGAAAGATTGAAGATGGAATACTGTAGGAAGAAACAGCAGGACAGGTGTTTCGGGCAGCTACAACAGGGATGGAGCAGCCGAGAGCAATTTGGGAGGATGCAGAAGGGGACAGAGAAAGATAATCACCACATTGGAGAGAGATACAGCCCTAGAACCACCCAATCCCTCGCATATAACCCTCAAAGGAAGGAAAGGATGCCGATGGCTATCCTAAACAAACTTTTGCCAAAAACTCGCTTCTATACCCTAATATAACACATATTGGAAATGACTAAAAAGGAATGTAAAGGAAAACAAAATTATTTCGGCCCGTCTCCTGCTATAGTTATTCCCGATGTACTGTTGCAGCTACATTACCTCTATAAATAATCAAAGGGCTATTTTGACCCTCCGCTCAGGTGTAATAACATGGAACATTTTAGAAGCATATCACAATAGTACTTGANCATCAATTTAGGGGTTATTTCAGATCACTTTTGATTTGATTTTTGATTTTTGATTTTTGATTTTATTTTATTTATTCGTGTTTTTACTTCAATTGAAACATATTTGGTATGTTAAAAAATGATTGGTTGTTTTTGAGAACACTCAAAGGAACTTTCTGTTTTGAATCTTTTTAAAATAAAGTAATTTATTTTTGAAAACAAAAATAAAAAATATTCAAGAAATGTACTAATTTTAAAATAAGAGTAAAAATAAAAACAAAAATATGAAATGAAAAGTGACCCCAAACAACCCCTAAGATATTGTTTATCTTTTGTTACCATGTTTTGTAATATTTAGATGATCAAATAAACTGATGGCAAACTGCCTTCACTGTTCTATCTGCAGGCTTACACTTGCAGTCATTACACCTGTCCTGTTTGCAGCAAATCTTTAGGAGACATGGCGGTATTTTTATTTTTTTCTTTTGCCTTCTATACTGCGGGTGAAAATAGTTAATTTTAGGATGATTTACATACCTACCAGTCAATTATATATTTACATATCTAACATCTAAACTTCAATTTTTACATACATACCACCTTACCTCTGCGTAAAAATGTGTTTTTCACTTTTTGAAAATTAAAATAGTCATATTTTTGCTGTCATATAAAAGATTTGAATTGTAAAAATGTAGAGAGCAAATTTATGTTAGATATGTAAATACATATGATCTGGGTGGTATTTATGAAATGCCCCTTAATTTTATTTATTTATTTTAGCTTTTACACTGGATAAAATGACATTACAACTTGTAGCTATTCTGATTCCTCATTTCATCGTTCTGCCACTAATTACTCCTGTAACTGTCTGATGGATTTACTCGAATAGCCTATTGATCCAATTGTATGTGTTTGACCTAGTCTTGTTGTGCAGAGCTTACTCAGAAGCCTCACTCTTGTAATATTTTCGTCTTTAAATTGTTCTTTTGGGAATCATTTCTAATACTGTAGATAGCCCATGAACTTTGCTATTAATTTGTTCATGGCTTTTTATTTTTTTCCTTATTTTATTTAACTTAACTCTTTTTAACCTAGCTGAAAGTAGAAGCTAATCTAATCTTCACTTCTACTCGTGTATGTTTATATATATATATATATATATATATATATATATCGGATTATTTACCTGCTTACCACTCATTCTTATGTATTTACATATCTAACCTCTAAGCTTTGATGTTTACATCCATACCGCCTTACCTATGCATGAAAAAGGTATATTTCACTTTTTAAAAGTTAAAATGGTGGAATTTTTGATGTGATATGAAAGATTTTGGTGGTATTATATGTATGCTTTTGAATGCATCTAGAGACTACATGTTTCAAATGTGATGCTTTTTGATTTATCCATTATTTCCTGTGCTCTTGTGAACTAAAACACGTGTATTTTCTGTGTAAGGACTCACCACATCGTTTTTCTCCAAGTTCTGCATTTTTCCTAGGGGCATTTACATATCTCTAAACTTTGAAGTCATTCACATCACGTAAAAAAATACCATCATTTTAACTTTTAAAAAGTGGAATACACCTTTTCATACACAGGCAAAGAAAAACTGTTTGCTAGATATGTAAATACATAATAATTGAGTGGTGTGGATGTAATAAATCTTCCTTTTTCCTACCATTGTCACATGCCAAATTATTACTTGTAACACATCTCCATTTTGATGTCAGGTATATTTTGGCATGCTTGATGCATTACTGTCCGCTGAAGAGCTTCCTGAGGAATACAGAGACAAGTGTCAGGTGCTAAACTCTCTCCATATATTGATACTCCATCTTTCAACTGAAAAAAAAACTAGAGCTTTGAGATTATTTCTGAGAAATTTCACTAACATTATTCAGGATATACTGTGCAACGACTGCGATAAAAAGGGTACTTCTCGCTTCCATTGGCTCTACCACAAGTGTGGTTTCTGCGGCTCGTATAACACTCGAGTTATCAAGACTGAGTCTTATTGTTCAACATCCAATTCTTAATTTTCACATCAATTTAACCAAGGTGTGTAGATATGCAATTTTACATTTTGCAGGAGATCAAACTGCAAAGAAATTATACACTTAGGCATAGCCTCATTGAGAATCTCTAGTAATATTCATTTCTAGGAAAAAAAAGGATTTTTGTAACCATTTCATTATCCTTTTCAATCCAGTTTGGACATGAAATTGCTGTATTGAACACATGATCATTATAATCAGGCTGCTATTTACACAAATTATGCATCAGATTTATAATGTAGGTGGGCTTTTTATAAGGTTGAAACAGTTTTTTACATAGATGGCTGTAGCTTTTCCAGCTTTATATGAAATNGTCTTTCAACTGAAAAAAAAAACTAGAGCTTTGAGATTATTACTGAGAATCTTCACTAACATTATTCAGGATATACTGTGCAACGACTGCGATAAAAAGGGTACTTCTCGCTTCCATTGGCTCTACCACAAATGTGGTTTCTGTGGCTCGTATAACACTCGAGTTATCAAGACCGAGTCTTATTGTTCAACATCCAATCCTTAATTTTCACATCAATTTAACCAAGGTGTGTAGATATGCAATTTTACATTTTGCAGGAGATCAAACTGCAAAGAAATTATACACTTAGGCATAGCCTCATTGAGAATCTCTAGTAATATTCATTTCTAGGAGAAAAAAAGGATTTTTGTAACCATTTCATTATCCTTTTCAATCCAGTTTGGACATGAAATTGCTGTATTGAACACATGATCATTATAATCAGGCTGCTATTTACACAAATTATGCATCAGATTTATACTGCAGGTGGGCTTTTTATAAGGTTGAAACAGTTTTTTACATAGATGGCTGTAGCTTTTCCAGCTTTATATGAAATTGAATTGTTTTTAAAATTGTTTGTGAGACTAAACATGCAAATTCCTTAATTAGTTTGTGCATCTACGGCTGGAAACGAGCCGAGTTTGAGCGAGCTCAGGCTTGACTCGTTTTCGGCTCACTCGAAATTGCTTGTTTGAAATTGACTCTTGTTCGAAATTAGCTCGTGAACAATATGTTCATGTTTAGCTCCATTTAAATATTCTTGTCGTGTTTGGCTCGAAATTGGTTTGCTAAAATTAATTGGAAAAAATAGATGAAGAGTGTTGGATTCGAACCTGCATCAATTTTGTGCAATATAAGACACAAAACCACATGACCACGCGAGCTATTGTGGTCTAAACTTAGATATAAATATATATAATATATTATTATATGAATAATATGTATAAATTCTTTATTTCAAGCTCAAACAAGCCAATCACAAGCGAACAAGGGGTTATTCGTATTCGGCTTGTTTATAATTCGAGTTTAAGAAATTTGTGCGTTTGGCTCGTTTACTTAACGAATGAATCGAATATTAGCTATTAACAAGCTAAACACAAGTAGTTCGTGAATAACACAACCTTATGTGCTTCTTAGTATTGTAGGTGCCAACATGAAATTTGCAGTTGTAATTGCTTTTGGTAGGTTGTTTGAAGGTTTGTGTTCAGTTTAGATGGTCGAGTTTAGTACTGTGGGTTATGGCCATAATTTTAGGACGATTTGCAGACATAGCACTCAATTCCTATGTATTTACATATCAAACACCTAAATTTTAATTTTTTGCATAGAAACCACTTTTCCTATGCATAACAAAGTGTATTTCAATTTTAAAAGTAAATGAGCTGGTATTTTTGATGTGATATGAAACATTAGGGCGGCATAAATGTAAATGCAAATTTTAGCTGTTAAATATGTAAACACATAGTGACTGGGTGGTACGTCTATAAATGTCCCACAATCTTAGTNAAAATTTGTGCGTTCGGCTCGTTTACTTAACGAATGAACCGAATATTAGCTATTAACGAGCTAAACACAAGCTGTTACTGAATAACACAACCTTATATGCTTCTTAGTATCGTAGGTGCCAACATGAAATTTGCAGTTGTAATTGCTTTTGGTAGGTTGTTTGAAGGTTTGTGTTCAGTTTAGATGGTCAAGTTTAGTACAGTGGGTTATGGCCATAATTTTAGGAGGATTTGTAGACATACCACTCAATTCCTATGTATTTACATATCAAATACCTAAATTTTAATTTTTTGCATAGAAACCACTTTTCCTATGCATAACAAGGTGTATTTAAAGTTTAAAAGTAAATGAGCTGGTATTTTTGCATAAATGTAAATGAAAATTTTAGCTGTTAAATATGTAAACACATAGTGACTGGGTGGTACGTCTATAAATGTCCCACAATCTTAGTTTTATTTTATTTCTAAGAGTTCAATAATTTTGTAACATGGTCAAGTTTAGTCCTAGCTATGTTAATTGTCAACATTCTTATCATTACATTGGTAGGAAGGAATATGCTAAACAAGATAAATGCCTCTAATAATACAACATGATTCAAAAGACCTGGAAATATACAATGAAAAATAAGAGTATAGCAAAGATTCTTAAATATGTGATATATTGAATAATAAAATATGAGGAGTGTGACACCATTGAATGAAGCTTCAAAGTGTATGAAGAAGGAGAAGGTTATTATAGCTACTACTACTTATTTGTGATCATTGAGAGGAGATTGGATCTGTTTATTTAGTTATGAACTCATAGGGTTGCCGACAACATGTGACCTTAATTGTGAACTCAATAGTGATAACATCATCAATGATAAAGATAGATACATCCGTATGCATTACATGTTCGTTAATAGTATTCATATAGGGATAAAAAAATGCATAGTGCTAACTTATTTCGATAGATTGGGTTGAGACTTATGGTTTATTTGGGACAGTAGTAGCTGCTTCAAAAAGTTGTTGTAGGAGAATTTACTGTGAGAAAGTTGCTGGTGAACTAGTATGTCTATTTTAATAATTTCACTATGAATCTGTTGTGTTGCAGTTGTTTAAAGACTGTAATGCCCTTATGTATATGTGTTGGTTGTAACTTTACTCTTTTAGAATAAATTCAAATAGATCATCAAATTAAATTTTACAAGTTTATAAGAAGTTACGAGTCCAACATATTACATCAAAAGTTATGCATCATTTAACATTAAGTAAAATGAAAATTGTAATTATAATAATATGTAATATTAACATAATATTATTCTTAATGTCCAAATGATCAAGTCTCTTAAAAATATTTATCTAAAGCTACTCTCCCCACATGATCACTATCTGAAGTGGATTCATCATAGCCATCAGTCCATCTAAAACTACTGTCATCATCTAGTGATCTATTTCTAAAACGCCCATAAAATTTTTTTGTCACAGCTAGTCTTTTGTCATGATGCAAATATCAACATTAAATCAATGGTTACAATGCACAAATGTAGAGACAGTATAAATCCTTGAACTCACCAAGCCTAAGAAAGTAGAGTTTAATGCATCCAATATTATGTATAAGAATGTGATGAGCTTATCTTATGTTATAATGAGGAAGTTAAAAACAAGCAAGAGTTTTAAAAAAACCACAGTACACAATGATTTTGATATATTAGTTAGCTTCAGCTATATATAGTTATTAAAAAAAAAAAGGTAAATGAAAATTTACATACATACCACACAATTCTTAGTATTTACATATTTAACACCCAAAATTTAATATTTACACTTATAACTATTGTGTTTTTAAAAATATGATGATAGTGGTATTTTTTATATGATATTAAAGATTTGAGTGCTATGCATGTAAATATTTAAGGTTACATGTTAGGCATGTAAATACATAATAATTGTAGTGTGGTACATGCAAATGCCTAAAATTTTAACTTATCCAAGCCATTGTATTTCTTATGAGCTCATTATCCAAACCATATATTTGAAGTTAAATCACTTATTATTATTTTATGATTGTATTGATTGAAAATAAAACATAAATATTTTACATAAAGAAGCCCGAAACATTGTTTTTTACAAGTGAAGCACTCTCTTTCGTCCATTTTTCAAATTCTCAATGAAAAATTAAAATACATGATAAAATCTTAACCCATATTTTTCATTTTTATCGAATTCTCAATGATTTGATCATGATTTATTTGAATACGTCCGGTGTTTGATTTAAAAATATCAATGTTTTGGGGGCTCTCCCTCTAATTATCGCATATATATATATATATATATATATTATAAATTATATTTTAGGAATCATTTCACATGGGTTCGAATGGTACCCAACTTCATTATTTAAATAATAACGGTTGGTAATGTCGCTTGGAATTTTAATTGTCAAATCACACCTTCAATGTATCCCAAAAGCCAAAATTTTGAAGGATAGGTTGATGAAGACTTAAAACAAATCATAGGTTGGTAACCTCGGTGCAAGACCTATTAAGTCGGAGATTCAAATTTCCTTTGACAGCGTGAGCCTTAAGGAGGTGGTACTCTATTTGTTAAGACACATTAGGAGTGGTTGGAGGTTTGTATAATAGCTTTGGGTCATTTCTTAAACAAAAAAAATGACACATTTACAAGAATACCATTCAATTCGTACGTATTTACATTTCTAACAGCTAAACTTAACTTTTTTATATTTTTACAAACAAATCTTTTGTATCACATCAAAAATATCACTACTTTGTCTTTTAGAAAGCGAAATCGACTTTTTCTTGTATAGCTGAGATGTAATATATGTAAAAATTGAAGTTTCGGGTGTAAATAAAAAGGAATTGAGTGGTATGCATGTGAATTTTCCTTGCAATAAATAGATAAACAAGGTTGATGACTTTTCTATAGAAGAATGAACTTGATGGGCACAAATTAAATAAAAAAAATGTTTCGGACTTCTAAACAATATGTTTTTGGATGGTGATGATCCTTATAAATAAGAAATTTACATTTGATTTTGATTTCTATTAAAAATAAGAGCCTTGTCTTCACCTTGTTGTATAGTTAATTAAGATTCAAGATCATATGGCACTATAAGAAAGAATTTCATGGGAGTTACTGAATTCAATTCTGTCTGGGAGACACGTTTAAGGAATAGAGCATTAAAGAGACGAAAATAGCAAAGAGAGCATAGTAATGAATAGTAAAATCTCGTAATATTTCTTCATGAAATAAATCCCTATTTATAGGAATGAGGGTTGGAAGATTACATTTTGTACCCTTAGTAAAGTAGATACAATACCATACATTTTGGACAATACATGGTTTTAGGGTTGGGAGGCTGAAATGGCGCCTGACCGAGTTGATCCTGGCGACTATGGGTTGAGAGTCTAAGATTATGTTCGGCTGAGTGATGACCCGGGCGGCTATGGCTGAAGGGTTGATTAGGAGGTGCAAGCCACCTCCCTGACATTCGAGTAGCCCTTATCATTCGCTTGACGTGGTTGAGGAATCCAGGAGAATTCATCCGTGTGAGGTTAGTACCTGTGACCTATTGAGAAATTAAAGCGAAGAAAAATAGGAATCGACACAAATCCAGAAGAACACAGAGATTTAACAAGGTTCGACAAAGATGCCTACGTCCTCGGGAGAATAGCGGCGTCTTTCTTTTCAATATTCATAAAAGAGTCGAAATACAATATTCGGAATCTCAGAGGCCCAGAGACTCACATAGAGTTACAAACANGGTGTCCTCGGTACAAGACCAAAGACCCATCAGGTCGGAGATTCAAATCTTCTTTGACAACGTGAGCCTTAAGGATTGTCTTCAAACTTCAAATTTCCTTTGTCGACGTGAGCCTTAAGAACTCCGGCAACCCTGTCGCGTCGAATTGCCCTACGAGCGACTTTTCCTGCGCTGAACCGCCGAACGCCCTCTGTGCCGATCCGAACTACTATCGTGATTCGCCAATTGAACCCTCGCCGAACTCCGAACTTCGCCTTCAACCTGGAGCCCGAATCGTTCAAACACTAGTCGAACTCCTCGACCAAAATCTTCTTTATTCCTAAAAATTTTTCTTCCATGTCCTCGAACCTCTCTCTGATACCATTTGTTGAGAAATTAGGGTGAAGAAAAATAAGAATCGACACAAATCCAGAAGAAGACAAAGAGATTTAACGTGGTTCGACAAAGATTCTTACGTTCTCGGGCTCGGGAGCAAAGTGGCGGCTTCCTTTTCAATATTCAGAAAAGAGTATGGAATACAAGATTTAGAATCTCAGAGGCCCAGAGACTCACTTAGGGTTACAAACAAGACATATATATATAACCCTATAGTACAATATCTAATTACTTAAATTATCCATATACTAAACTGCGGGGTGTTGCCCCCGCACCCTCAACCCATATAATGAAACTCCCCCGATTGGACAGATCCTCCGCTCCACTTCGCTCGTTGGCTTCGCTCAGCTTCAACATCTGTCCTATTTATGATAGATGAGTCATACCTAACATGACCCTTTGAGAGGATAGTCGAGTTTCGTCTGTCGTGGAGTTATTTTTCTCCCGGCTAGCAAGAATCGTGCGGGTAAATGCAGGCTCTCGAATTACCTTTGGTGGTCCCAGACCGCCACATCACCTTCTCTGTTGGCTGTTGGATTTCTTTAAAGTTCATGCAGACATATTTTTTATATACAGAACTAGATCAAGATGATTCCTTTTAATTTTGTTTAATTAAGGTGAATTATGTGGTATGATTAGAGCTGTTATCAAGTTGATTTCGAGCCAAGCTAGGATCTGCTTGAAATCGGCTCAATTATATTGAGTTTGGATCGAAATCGGCTTGTGACTCGTTATTTAGATTTTGAGCTAGCTCAGCTAAGAATTGAATCATGCATAATCTGGCTCGAAAATGAAACATGCTTGCTCAAAGTTGAGCTATTTGGATCTGTTTCAAGTCGATCCGGCTTGAAATCAAAATAAGATGGCTTAAATTGAGTTATTTGGATCCATTCCCGCTTAAAAACGACTCATAGCTTATTATATTCGATTTTATTTAGCATTACATATAATTTTCATAAATAAAAAAAAATGATTTTTTGGAGCCAACCCTGAACCAGTTCAAGCTGATCTAAGTTTTTATATTAAATGCAGATCGCGGGTCGACCGCTGCGGCCGGCCCGCGGGCCCCGTTTCAGGATAAGCAGCTTATCCTGAAACGCAGAAGCTGCCCCAAACGGACCATAAAATGTCATTTTCTTTTACATGTCTCATTAATTATTTAAAAAAACTTGTCCACTTCAGTATTTGTCTTTGTAAAATAATAAAAATTTGGAAAATTTGCATACATATCACACAATTCTTATGAATTTACACATCTAACCCTCTATGGTTTGATATTTACACTTATAACACTATGATGTCATAAACTTAGGCATGAAAGGTGTATTTCATTCTTAAGAAGATAGTAATTATAGATAATTTTGAGGTGATGTTAATGTGTTAATGTATAGTTGAATGTTTAGATGGTAGATATGTAACTACATAAGAATCTTGTCGTATGTTTGTAAATGTATCCCTTCTGCATGATTTTAATATTCAGCTGATTTTATATGTTCCCATGTTATCATCAATAGAAATAATCTAACAGCCAGAGATGAATAGAGTCGTCTGTTAGGTATGACTCATATCTAGGTAGTTGAAATTTCTCTGTGAAGAGGTGGTCTTCTGGTGAAAAAGAGTGTCTCTTGGAATAAAGGAGGTTGGGGGAGCGAAGGTTTGTATATGTCTATATATATGTGTAACCTATAGGATGTATGGTAACTTCTCTGAAATAGTGAAACTGCCGCTCGCTCCCGAGGACGTATGCAATTCTTTGTCGAACCTCGTTAAATTTCTATGTTCTTCTTCTGATTTTGTGTCGATTCCTATTTTATTCCGCTCCAATTTTCATAACAGAGTTTATCTATCTAATATAGTACGGTATAGTATAGCCAAAGCTGGTATTACCTTCAAATCACAAGAACAGATGAAAATAATCCCAATAAAGACTCTATTGTACCTATTAAAGCAGCTNAAATGTCATTTTATTTTACATGTCTTATTAATTATTTAAAAAAACTTGTCCACTTCAGTATTTGTCTTTGTAAAACAATAAAATTTTGGAAGATTTACATACATATCACACAATTCTTATGAATTTACACATCTAACCCTATGGTTTGATATTTACACTTAAACACTATGATGTCATAAACTTAGGCATGAAAGGTGTATTTCATTCTTAAAAAGATAGTAATTATAGATAATTTTGAGGTGATGTTAATGTGTTAATGTATAGTTGAATGTTTAGGTGGTAGATATGTAACTACATAAGAATCTTGTGGTATGTTTGTAAATGTATCCCTTCTGCATGAATTTAATATTCAGCTGATTTTATATGTTCCCATGTTATCATCAATAGAAATAATCTAATAGCCAGAGATGAATAGAGGAGTCTGTTAGATATGACTCATATCTAGGTAGTTGGAATTTCTTGGTGAAGAGGTTGTCTCCTGGTGAAAAAGAGTGTCTCTTGGAATAAAGGGGGCTGGGGGAGCGAAGGTTTGTATATGTCTATATATATGTGTAACCTATAGGATGTATGATAACTTCTCTGAAATAGTGAAACTGCCACTCGCTCCCAAGGACGTAGGCAATTCTTTGCCAAACCTCGTTAAATCTCTGTGTTCTTCTTCTAATTTTGTGTCGATTCTTATTTTATTCCGCTCCAATTTTCATAACAGAGTCTATCAGTCTAATATAGTATGGTATAGTATAGCCAAAGCTGGCTATTACCTTCAAATCACAAGAGCAGATGAAAATAATCCCAATAAAGACTCTATTGTACCTATTAAAGCAGCTGACACAGACAAATATGCAAATTAAGTTACCAGAAAATTATGGTTTTAGTATAAGAATTAAGT
>JXCR01147149.1:116954-149845 GCA_002079205.1 Phalaenopsis hybrid cultivar
AACTCGCTAGATTCGACATCTGTTTGACCTTTCAAATGCCTCCGAAAATCATGTAGTAGTGGTTTAATGACTTGATCCGAGCCTGATTTGACTCGGATTGGACTAACTTTTATATCATTAGGTCCGTTTCATCGAGCCAATCAGTTTGACTATAATTTTGCTGAAATCGGAGTTCCGGATGACTCGTAATCGAAGTTTGAATGTTCGTGCTCAAAATATTACATCGAGATTCGTGCTGGATTATGATGATTTGTTGGTGGCGTATCAACTGAGAAGCAACAAAAGTAAGAGAGAAAAAAGTACACTGAAGTTAAACAAAATAAAAGACTGTATAAAATACAATTTTATCAAAGATATGGCTCCATCGAAGAATAATAGGATGGACAACACCATCTATCAACAGGAGGATTGATGCGTGCTAGAAAATTCGTGATAGTAGAGTAGCAGATTATCATTTTAGCGTGGTACAAAGATTCAACACACACTTCAAAAAAACAAAGCAACTAATAATGACACCAAAAGTTTTTATGTAAAACTAAAAAAAGTTAAAAAACCACAGGGATTAACTCAACTAAAGAGTTCCACTATAAAAAAGATGATTACAATAAATAAACTAAGTTATCAGTTTAGGCAACTAGAAATCATTTCATCCAAATATAATGCACCACATAGAATATCAAAATATAGAATTTATTCATAGTGATAGTAGACCCATAATCATTATCAATTAACCAATCGAGCCATTTGCTCGTTCTCTAGGCACTTTGTAGCATCGTCCTTCAAAATAACCAAATACAAAATCTCGAAAATTCCATCCAAAGACCAAAGAATCTTGTTGAATCCCCTAAATTCTTGGTTTATGTCACGCCTCAGCAAGAGATCATGTACTGACAAAAATTTCACCTCCCCCAAATCCAACCATTAAGTGTTTTAGATCGAGTAAATTGCCAGAGCCCCCAACTATTACAGAGGCCATTTTAGCCTCAGTTTATATAAATGTCAAAATAGCCCAAAGTCTCTTTAAATTGGGACTGAAATAATTTTAATGGAGAACTATCAGAACTCAATTTTAAAATAATCAGTGATTTGAGACTAAAAGACAATCATATAAATCAACGTTTAGTCATTATAGGTCATGCAACCATTAAAACAAAAGAAGATATAGCCAAATAACCAAAGGGTTCACGCCTTATGAATTATAAGAGAATAATTATTAAATATTAAATTGCAACATTTGACCGTTAAGATTTAATTATCTTGACGTATTTGATCGTTTGAAATTAGAAAATACGATTTTAAATTAATATTTTTTTTTATTTTTCTTTATATAGTTTTAAATAATATTAATTCTTAATTTAAATGCCAATAGAAAAGTCAATNGTTACCCTGCATTTTCAATTTATCTACCTTAGTGTTAAAAAATCCTAAAATCTAAGAAAAATGCTCATCCAAACTTTTTGAAACTTTGTAGGTAAAATATAGACTCCTCGAGCTTTCATTTGAATATAAATTTAAGCCATTTGGAGTTTACAGTAGAAAATTCTATTTCCTAAAATTGAGTTAGCACATTCTATCTAGTGGTAGATTTAGTTGTCCTTGACTTGAAATTAATTCTAAGAAACATACCTTGACAACTCAAAAGATTATAAAAACCTCAAAATCAAAAGTAGTCATCCTCCACAACATTCTGTAATGATTTCATGATATTTTGTTTATTATGGAGAAAACTCGTAAGAATTGAAGTTAAAGATCATGTTAATGATAGAAATCCAGTATTTTTCTAGGCCAACAACACCCCTAAAAGACCTTTCTATACTCTTCTATCAACTTTAAAAATTCCCATTTGTTGTTGATTGATTATAATCCATCACTTATATACGCAGACATATTAAAAAGATCTTAAATTAAAATTTTTAATCATTGAAGAAATTTGGGTCATGCACGAGTCTATTTTAAAATTTTGCATAATGAGTAGCCCAAATCTTGAATTAGTGCCTTCAATTTAGGACCATGTACTTGGTATTTACATTGATGTTATATCAACTCTAATAAACCTCTTAAGAATGCTGCTCAATCAAGTTAAGCACTTGTCAACATTAACAGATACAAGCTTTTCCAAATTTGCTCATCGAAGCCTCTTGAAAGAGTGTTTAATTTATCATCTGCTCAAGAGTATGGGTAATGTGGCTACTGGTTGCAATCAAAGCCCCAGAGTTGTGGCTGTGCAGAACCGGTAAAATTTGGCTAACATTCGTTACAATAAGGTTATTTTACAAATTCTAGGGCTTTATATTTCCTTGGTAAGATAATATATCTATAATAATAGAAATAATACTCAAGTAAATGCTAGAAGATAATTCAAGTAGATATGCATTTGATTCAAAACTTTTAATAAATTGAAAGGATTATAAGCCTAAGCATGTAGCTTATGATATTTGGTTAGATAATACTTAGGGTGAATTAAAATTAAGACAAGATCACCTTTGTTATTCTTCTTAAAAGTGCATTTAAAGCTTACATCATTAGTATATTTATTAAATAAGATAGCTAATGAATGATCAAAGCCTTAGAGGATTAGACACCATGATTCACCAACAAGTGAGATAGCAACCAAACTTTTTTCATATAAAATTTGCACAAATAAAAGATAATTTGCATCTAATAAAAGAAATAAAGAATTTTTTTTTTATCATGATGCCCTTGAAACCATTAAACTTAATTTGTGTTGATTGCAATACAAAAATTTGAGAGCAAATACAATAATTTCAAGGGTCATATTGATCAAAACTATATTAGAATATCCTTTGTTTGACCAACTCAATAGCAGCCATTTGGTGCTGTGTACAACCATTATGATACGTACTTAATCAAAAATAAGATCTAAATAAGTGCAAAATAATAATATTAATAATAAACTAAAGATAGTTGACTCTCATGTAAGTAAACTTACATAAAAATAATATTAAAAAATAAAAAAAGGCAACGAAAGTGTCATCTAGGCACGGTCGTGGCTGTCTTGTGAAAGAGAGAATATTACGTGTGAAATCCCGATGCATCTAAACTTCATCTATAATATTTTTGTACACGATGCACAACAATTTGTATAACGTGTAGAACATGATTGAATATGGAGTTCAGATGCATTCAGACTAAGCATTTGTAAATCGTATTTAACGAGCCTTTAATAAAATATATTTTGAAGATTTACAAACATATCACTTAATTCCTTTTTATTTGAGTATCTAACACCTAAACTTAAATTTTGATATATGTGTCATATTACCCATACATGTTGTAAATGCTAGATATGTAAATACATAAAAATTGGGTGGCATGTATGTAAATTTGTAATAGTTAAGTTTATTATAGTATAATTTTTTTTAAATATAATTAGCTGGAGAAATTTGGTCAACGCTAAAATAGTTGTATTGACTAGAATTCAAAATATTCGAGTTCATTGCACGCTTGGGCGAAATGTCTCCCAAGCAATACCGATAACAACATAGTCATATTTTTAATAATTTTAGCTTTAGTAGAAAATNATCATTGATAGTACCTTTCATAATTAGTCTCATTTATAAGGTTGATGTATGCCAATGATATCAATATTTTTTGTCAGCATTAGTGCTAACATCAATCAAAGTCGACATATTATTGGCTACGATCGCTCATCATATCAGTATTTCTTTTTTTTTTAGAGGTCGACGAGCTTCAAGCATGAGATCATTTCGTACAGGAGGAAATGCTCAACCACCAAGCCACCATCTCATCCGCAATAATATCAATACTCGATGATGCGAATAAGTTTAGTGCGTGCTGTCAACACAATTACCAATGCAGTTAAAGTTGTCACCCTTCTTTGCTAATAAAGTTGATGATGCCCACAATCACTAATAAGTATAATGCATAATATTAAATCAACATCGATGCATATCATTGACATCAATATCAATGCATTTCATCTCTAGAAGATTGATGAATTAAATTACATCGATGCATGCCCATAGCACCATCACCATCACCATCAAATTTAATATCCAATGCTAACATTAAGGCTTTTACTTGTCATATTTGTAGTTGGTATTCCATCCTAAAACAAAATAGCACGACATACGACCAACAATTGCTTGATAACATCTTCAACGCCCCAAGGGCTCTCTTATTTCTCACAATCAAAGGTATATTTTTAAACTTACATTCACTATATCATATCTATATCATTTTCATGTATGAGAAGCAAGACTTTGTAGCATAAGACTCACGTAAATAAAATTATTTTAATTGAGCCAAATCCTATACATTTTTTTCTTATCCTTTTAAATTTTTATATAGAAAACTTCATGTCTTTTATAATTTTCTTTTAATTTACTTTATTTGTATAAATGCAATGTGTGTCCCAACATCCTGTGATAGGGGCAGAATTTGAGATGATCCTTATTGTCGACTTCCTCTGGTTTCTTTGGCTCTGACAAACTGAACTCAGACTTCTTCATTAAATTTTTAAACATCTTCGACACAGCTTTATCTTTGAAAGAATACACTATGTTCATCTGTTCTGAAAAAGTTGGAACCCGTCTACAGTGGCCAAAAGAGGCCATGGCAAGCCAATAAAGATCAAATTAATGGGTTTCTTCTTGGCCTAACTCTGCAAAAAGTTCAGCCCGAATAAATAAAAGAAGCAGAGAGGACCTAACCTAGGCTCGCTCATTGAGCCATTTGATATGTGAACAAGAAAGGCGATGAAGGAGCTGAATACAAATAATTGAATGCAAAACTCCGAGGCGAAGGAGGTAGATGTTGGAGAGCACTGGATAGCCTTTCAGACAACTAACTACTCGCCCTCAAATTCGTGACTCGGAAAAAAAAGATTTTTATGAACGAAGGCTAAGAGGGCACCTGATGCGACTAAACATGCTGACAAATCATTGAATATTTACATGAAATATTTTACTATCTTTTATTTCAACTTGAAATATTATTATGAATACATAGAAAAATTATTTTTGAAATAAAATATTTAGTAGAACTTTCTTATAAAAGTTATATTATAATGAATTTAAAAATTTGTGGATTTATTTTTATCCAATCTATATCAGAAGTTTCTTTTTTCTCCCATAATGTGTTCCTTATTTTCTAACATCAAAAAAATGAGCAGTCGAATTTGGAATGAAGAGGCCAATGTATCATTGGTGTTGTTAACAATCTTATTTCGACTCTTGGCTTGTTATATAAAAGTTTGGGCCGAGCCTGCTCGATTTGACTCAAAATCAAAATGAGCTAGCTCAAATTGAGTTATTTGGATCTGTTTCAGCTCAAAATCGATTCCATCGGCTCAAAATTGAAACTAACAAGCTCAAATTGAGTTATTTGGATATGATTCAGCTTGAAATTGACTTATGACTTGTTATATTATATTTTACCTAGCATTAAACATATAATTATAAATAAGAAATACTTCTAAGTGATCTCTAAGTCATTCGGGCCGATTAATGTATGACTCAAAATCATCTTAAAAAAATTTTTGATCCCAATTTTCGGCTCATAGCTATGCTTATTTATTACGATCCGAGCCAAAATTTAAACCCATTTTCGAGCGATTAAAGATGGCCCTATGTGCCGCCATAATAGTTTGCCATATTAACCCTCAAATAGGATACTGATTTTAAGTCAAATTAACATACATACCACTCAATTCTTTTGTATTTACATATCTAACATTATCTTATTTATGCAATAAAACCTTTATTTCACTTTTTAAATGTTAAAATGAAACTACTTTTAATTTAATAATAAAAATTCTTGTTATTTATGTAAAAAGTAAATTTTAGGTGTTTGATATGTAAAAACAATGTAAATGCCGCTTTTTTTTAGATGTCAATTTATTAAAATTTGAGGACTGTTTGGTAAATTATTCCTAATGTAAATTCATGATTATTGAGAAAATTTGCGCTTCTCTGCTTTCAAAATCGAGCGGATGAGAATTCACAGAACAACGATCGTAGATGCAGTCACGCATAAAAAGACTAAAAAGCCCCCGATCATGTGCCGCGCTAGTGCTAATCCTACGACCCTACAAGATTAATTTTGTGTAGCCCGACTTGCAACTTCACGTGGGTTAAATTTTCTGGTCATTTCACGGGGTGCGTAAAATTAAAAAAACTGATATCCTTCCAGCCGCCCCTTGGCTGCCTTAAACTATCCGAGAACTATAAAAGCCCAGCGTGCGTTCATTTCGGCGTGCGTTCATTTCCGCAGACAAGAAAATCAGAAAAACGGTATTTCACAGAGACCCAAGTACAGATTTCCATGCGGTACGCTGCATGATGAGAGCCCGCGTCGTGCGTTTAAATATTCAAGAACTCAACGTCACTGAGGATCGAACCCATAACCTAAGGGGACTTACAATAAACCCCGCCAACCAACGGGTCATGGCTTTCGGCACAAACTCTGGCATAAATCCCNAACCCCGCCAACCAACGGGTCATGGCTTGCGGCACAAACTCTGGCATAAATCCCTAGGGTTTGGGGTTCGAATTTCATGGTGCGGATTCTTCGGATCAATCAAAGCACACTTGTGATTAGAACAAAATGAGGGAAGCGTTATTTGGGGCCCATCGGACCAAATACCGATTCCCTTTTTCAATATATATATATATATATAATTTTATGATGTATGATGAAAATTTTGGATTTTCCCATTTCCCATCGCCCCCCCTCCCTATATGGGGCAAGTTTTCCTCTTCTTGTCCTCTCTCTATTTGTCTATTTCTTTCCCTTTTTTTATTTGTCTATTTCCCTTTCTTTATTTGTCTATTTCTTTCGCTCTCTCTCTCAATCTTCTTTACTTGGTCCCACATTATTTTTTGGGCATAATAACAGATATATTTCGATTCAACGCACACATACTGAGATATTATATATATATATATATATATATATATATATATATATATATATATATATATATATATATATATATNAGCTCGTCGTTCGCAAACAGCTTGTGTTCGACTCGTTTGTTAAGAAACGAACACTAACATTGACTTCACGAATAATTTCGAACACGAGCTTACTTCAGACAAACTAAAATTCAAACGGACCGAACACGAACACAAGCTCTGTATGTTCGTGTTCGGTTAGTTTACAACCCTCGTAATTACAAATCTACCTCCTAAATTTTATTTTTCACATCTATACAAACCAAATAATTCATATCATATAATAATAATAATAATTTTTATTATTTATTTTTTAGATCATATTTTTAAAATAAATTTATTAATTTTGAGATTTATTGTGATTAAATTTGATGAGAATATTTAATTTNAGCACGAGCTTATTTCAAACAAACTAAATTTCAAACTAACTTAACACATATACAAGCTTTGTTCGTTCGTGTTTGGTTCGTTTACAACCCTCGTAATTACAAATATACCTCCTAAATTTTGTTTTTCACATGTATACAAACCAAATAATTCATATCATATAATAATAATTATTATTATTTATTATTTATTTTTTTGATCATATTTTTAAAATAAATTTATTAATTTTGAGATTTATTGTGATTAAATTTGATGAGAATATTGTAATTTTTCTTTTCTAATTGGGGCCTATGATTTGTGAACTCATTTAAGGTTAAGTTCTATAGATGAAAATTGACTTTCTAATATAGTTTTGATAACTATAGGCTATAATGTTATGCTATAATAATAATAAAATATATTTTAATATATTAATAATATATTAACTTGTAAAATTTCCTGAAATATGATGTTTTTGTATGCTTTATAACGAAACATTAATATCATAACTTATTTTAAGNTTTGATAACTATAGGCTATAATGTTAGGCTATAATAATAATAAAATCTATTTTAATATATTAATAATATATTAACATGTAAAATTTCCTGAAATATGATGTTTTTGTATGCTTTATAATGAAACATTAATATCATAACTTATTTTAAGATGAATATAATATATATGAAATATATTAAAAAAATAAATTATATTTATATCTATATTAATTTATTTTCTTAAGTTAAAATGGTGGTAATTTGAAATGTTACCAAAGTTTTTGGGATTATAAATGTTGAAATTTGAGGTTTAAGTGTTACATGTGATATAAGAAATATTAAATTATTTAAATAGTAATTAATTAATGTAATAATTATTCAAGAATATGGAAAAGAATAAAGAAAAGTGTTTNGGGGATTATAAATGTTTAAATTTGAAGTTTAGGTGTTGCATGTGATATAAGAAATATTAAAATTATTTAAATAGTAATTAATTAATGTAATAATTATTCAAGAATATGGAAAAGAATAAAGAAAAGAGTTTNTTTATTGAAAATTATTTTATTTTTTATTGGAACATACAAAACATGGAACATATAAAACTTTTTTTTCGTTATAATGAGGGTCATGCCCGACTTTCTTTAAAAGTAACAGAAGATATTGTACGATATAAAAAGCTATAAGGGTCAAAGAAACGAGAGAATATTACGTACGGAGTATGTATATATGTGAACTCCATGCGCATCACAGTTGTGCGTTGTTGTACATGAACTCTGCATGCATACGAACTCTGCATGTAAGAAATGCTGAGAAGCAACAAAATTAGGAGGAAAAGAAGTACACTGAAGTTGAACAAAATAAAAGACCGTATAAAATACAATTTTATCAAAGATATGGCTCCATCGAAGAATAACAGGATGAACAACACCATCTATCAACAGGAGGATTGATGCGTGCTAGAAAATTCATGGCCGTAGAGTAGCAGATTATCGTCTTAGCGTGGTACAAAGATTCAGCACACACTTCGAAAAGAGAAAGCAACTAATAATGACACCAAAAATTTTTACTTGTAAAACTAAAAAAAGAAAAAAATCACAGGATCGACTTAGCTGAAGAGTTACACTATAAAAAGATAATTACAATAATTAAACTAAGTTATCATTTTAGGCAACTAGAAATCATTTCATCCAAATATAATGCACCTCAGAAAGTTTTAATGCTGACTCGACAACTGGAATGATAAGAGAATAATTATTAAATATTAATTTGCAACATTTGAACGTTAAAATTTAATTATCTTGACGTATTTGATCGTTTGAAATTAGAAAATATGATTTTAAATTAATATTTTTTTTTAAATTTTTTTTAAAATTTTCTTTATATAGTTTTAAATAATATTAATTCTTAATTTAACTGCCAATAGAAAAGTCAATATTGCTGCNCTTATTGAAAATTATTTTATTTCTTATTGGAACATACAAAACATGGAAGATATAAAACTTTTTTTTCGTTATGATGAGGGTCGTGCCCGACTTTCTTTAAAAGTAACAGAATATATTGTACGATATTGAGAAACAACAAAAGTAGGAGAGAAAAAAAAGTACACTGAAGTTAAACAAAATAAAAGATCGTATAAAATACAATTTTATCAAAGATATGGCTCCATCGAAGAATAAAAGGATGAACAACACCATCTAACAACAGGAGGATTGATGCGTGCTAGAAAATTCGTGACAGTAGAGTAGCAAATTATCGTTTTAGCGTGTTACAAAGATTCAACACACACTTCGAAAAAAGAAAGCAACTAATAATGACACAAAAAAATTTTACTTGTAAAACTAAAAAAAGAAAAAAAAACGACAGGATTGACTCAGCTGAAGAGTTACACTATAAAAAAATGATTACAATAATTAAACTAAGTTATCATTTTAGGCAACTAGAAATCATTTCATCCAAATATAATGCACCTCAGAAAGTTTTAATGCTGACTCGACAACTGGAATGATAAGAGAATAATTATTAAATTTTAAATTGCAACATTTGAACGTTAAAATTTAATTATCTTGACGTATTTGATCGTTTAAAATTAGAAAATATGATTTTAAATTAATATATTTTTTAAAACTTTTTTTAATTTTCTTTATATAGTTTTAAATAATATTAATTCTTAATTTAACTGCCAATAGAAAAGTCAATATTGCTGCTAATAAAAATATTATAAAATTAATCAAATAAGTCATAAATTCAGATAAAAAGTGTTTATTTTAAATATTTAATATCATCAAAATTAATGCGATTATCATTAAAAAAATTAAAAATTAATGTTAGCCATGCGAAATTAGCTATGCAATAAATGATCATTTATGAATAGAATTAACAATAGAAGTAAAGTTTAATTGTTAAGCATAAAAATATAATTATTAGTCGCATTTTGATGGCTAATATTGATATGTCATCAAGAAAATTTTATTAATCAAATCCCAATTTTGATGTAATATTTAAATTTAAATGTTCAAAATGAAATTTAAGATATATCTAAACTTCATCACATAATAAATTTATGGAAGAATATTTGATAATATAAATCTAATAATATTAAAGTTATTTGATATTATATAACAAAGATATGCAAACTGAATCTCTCAGCGGGATGGCCCGATCTCCTGGACAAACGACCCGACCTTGCGAACTTAAAGTCAATTCAACTTAGCTGACCGAGCAATAAATCGCTCGAATGATTTGCTCATACATATAAAATATCAGAAATACCCTATTATGAACATCTTCAAAGCCGAGGGAAAAATATAATATCATTCTTGTGTACCCTATTATGAATCATTTTATGAATAAGACACAAATGATCATTACTTTGGCTGAGTTTGGCCCTATGATTTTTTTTCATTTTTTGGGTTTTTTAAATAAAAATTTCGGACGTCTCCTTATGGTACCTTTCATTTATTTGCATGTGTGATAAATCTTCGTGTAACACTATGACATTAAAGTTCACTTTATCACCGTAAATCTCCTAACATATAAGAAACATATAATTTAATAGAGCTACTAGAATTTGATTCAAATAACCTGAAAATTATTTTAAAAATAATATATAGACTTCCATTTTATTCATGAAATACAAATAAAGGTTGAGAGAGCTTACAAATTTTAAAAATGCTAAGATTTGACTTCCTGATAATCATGATTGCTTAGCCGATATTATATGAACATAATCATCAGATAGACAACATCGATCAAACCTGCATCATCCAATCACCATTGCCAACACAACTTATGTATGGCGACAGTAATAACATTCATCCCTATATTGTCAGTAAAGCCGATGTACACAATAGACACTAGCATCTACACTCAATAATGTCATTAAAAATTTCACTCGCCATTGTTTATGATGTTGAAGCTCATCATCACCGATAGTCTTCGACGACATCTAGTTAATATTGTCGATGTTTGTTATAGCTAATAAGGTTGATGCAATCCATTGATAATACAAGTACTCACCATTGCTAACAAAGCTAATGCAAATTATCGATACTGACAATTGCTCCAATGATACATACAAAATATCATAAAGTAATCACTCACTGATGTCATTAAACTAATAACCAGCCATAGGGTAAAAGTCTACTATCATTAATATGAAGTTGAAGCATATCATGGGCAACAATATCGTACCCATCAAAGCCAATAAGTTCATCTTATATTACTACTAATTAACAATATAAATACCCACTAAAACCAATGAAGTTATCTTTCTCCATCACCAAGAACATTAACTTATATCATCTTTCATAAATTTATTGCATGTCATTGATAATGCCTTTCATATTTATTCTCATTTATAAGGTTGATGTATGCCAATGATATCAATATTTTTGTCAGTGTTAGTGCTAACATCAATCAAAGTCAACATATTATTGGCTACGATCACTAATCATAACAGTATTTCTTTTTTTTAGAGGTCGATGAGCTTCAAGCATGAGATCATTTCATCCAAGCCACTATTTCATCCGCAATAACATCAATACTTGATGATGTGAATAAGGTTAGTGCGTGCTGTCAGCACAATTACCAATGCAGTTAAATTTGTCACCCTTCTTTGCTAATAAAGTTGATGATGCCCACAATCACTAATAAGTATAATGCATAATATTAAATCAACATCGATGCATATAATTGACATCAATATCAATGCATTTCATCTGTAGAAGATGGATGAGTTAAATTACATCGATGCATGTTACCACGAAAAAATATTGCTACCCATAACACCATCACCATCACCATCAAATTTAATATCCAATGCTAACATTAAGGCTTTTGCTTGTTATATTTGTAGTTGGTATTCCATCCTACAACAAAATAGCACGACATACAACCAACAATTGCTTGATAACATCTTCAACGCACCAAGGGTTCTCTTATTTTTCACAATGAAAGGTATATTTTTTAAACTTACATTCACTATATCATTATCTATATCATTTTCAAGTATGAGAAGCAAGACTTTGTAGCATAAGACTCACGTAAATAAAATTATTTTAATTGAGCCAAATCCTATACATTTTTTCTTATCATTTAAATTTTTATACAGAAAACTTCCATGTAAATTTTTAGTTGAAGTTTTAGGTGTTTGATATGTAAAAACAATGTAAATGCCGCTTTTTAAAATGTCAATTTATTAAAATTTGAGAACTGTTCGGTAAATTATTCCTAATGTAAATTCATGATTATTGAGAAAATTTGCGCTTCTCTGCTTTCAAAATCGAGCGGCTGAGAATTCACAGAACAGCTATGGTAAATGCAGTCACGAATAAAAAGACTAAAAACCCACCGATCATGTGCAGCGCTAGTGCTAATCCCAACCGTTAGAACGCGGGGATGAACTTACGATACTACAAGATTAATTTTATGTAGCCCGAATTTCACCCAAAGCTCACTTGCAACTTCACATGGGTTAAATTTTCTGGTCACATGACGGGGTGCGTAAAAGAAAAAAATACTGATATCCTTCCAGCCGCCCCATGGCTGCCTTAACTATCGGAGGACTATAAAAGCNTTGATTGGCTCGATGAAATGGACCTAATGATATAAAAGTTAGTCCAATCCGAGTCAAATCAGACTCGGATCAAGTCATTAAACCACTACTACGAGATTTTCGGAGGCATTTGAAAGGTCAAACAAATGTCGAATCCAGCGAATTTATAGTCGAATCGAGCATCTCAAAAAGACGAATCCAACGAGCTCAAGATTGCTCAATTCCGACATCGTTAAGGCACTCAAATGTCCATCAAACATCTTCTGATCAAGGGAAGCTCTCCGGATCGTCCGACCAAAATGGTTCATATTCCTGCATTAATTGCACTCAAAACACTATAAATAGAGCCTCACCCCTCACATAAAAGAAGGAGGCTGAAGAGAGAACTTGAGGATTTGAGAAGGAGCTCAAGTCCAAGATCATCCTCGCCATTGTTGATCGCCGTCGACCACCACTGACCGTCGAAAACGACCGTCGAAAACGACCGTCGACCACCGCCGACCACCGTGGAACATCGCCGATCACCGCTGACCTCTGTCAACCACCACTTACTAGACGTAATCAGTCAACGTTATAACGTGGAAATCTAGTATCCCTTTCCCGTCTGTNTTTTAATTGTCTATTTCCCTCTTTTTATTTGTCTATTTCTTTCACTCTCTCACAATCTTCTTTACTTAGTCCCACACTATTTCTTGGGCATAGTAACAGATATATTTCGATTCAACGCACACACAGATATATATCTATGCATATGTATATCTATTTATGCATACATACATACATATATGTGTATGTATACATACATACATACATATACATACATACATACATATATATATATATATATNTTTTCTTGGTCGACTTTTCCCTCTGACGAAGCAAAATGTCTTCTCCAACAAAAGATCTTCTCCTCCGACGGAGGACATCATCCCAAAACGCAGGACTTTTCTCTCTGACAGATGACTTATTCCTCTAAAGTCCACCAATAACTTGTTAGCTCATTTAGCTCAGATCACGAGCCACCTATTGAGCCGAACTCGAGCTGGTTCACAAGTCGGCTCGACTCACTTACACCCCTAATTGAAGCCATGCAACTTATAATTCATTACTAATCAATNTGACTTTTCTTGGTCGACTTTTCGGTCTGATGAAGCAGAATGTCTTTTCTCCAACAGAGTATCCTTTCCTCCGACGGAGGACATCTTCCCCCAACACAAGACTTTTCTCTCTGACGGAGTAATACCTTGTTCGCTCATTGAGCTCAGATCACGAGCCACCTTTTGAGCCGAGCTCGAGCTGGTTCACAAGTCAGTTCGACTCAGTTATACCCCTAATTGAAGCCATGCAACTTATAATTCATTACTAATCAATTTTAAAAAATTAAAAATTAATACAACAAAATTACTATAATATAATTAATTTATCAGATTAATGATTGAATTATGTTATATTTATAAATACCCATAAATTTCCTTATACTTATTTTTAAACTAAAATTTTACTATTCGATAAATTCCTTCATACAAAACGGCAATTAAAAGATTTAAAATTTTAATTAATCTTATCGTGATATAAAGTTTAATACCATTATATATATACACCTTCTGAAACCCTTTGTGCGCAGGCCACTTTTAGCGATATTCCTAAAATACCCCAATTCAATATATATATATACATTATTTATCCGTAAAGAGTATTTGTACCTAGCTTATCAAAATCTGTCTTGACGATGGTGATTATAGAGCTTCCAGTGATGGGATCTAAAAGTTAACCATAAGAGTGAGGTGTAATGTGAAGTGTGATGTGGACACGAGTGAAGAGACTTTTAAGTTGTCCAGTTAGGTAGCTTCATGGAATCCTCCAAATATGACAGGTATGACACCTACAATGTGGATCGATTGAACCCGAGCAAGCTCATTGAAGCTTCTTTCGGCTGGCACCTTTCGTTATTGTCGAGTGACCATCTCAGGCACTAGGAAAACCTTATACTTCCTAGTTTTGAGTAGCTTCTGAATCAAATTTCAGATGTGTCGACATTCTTCCGTGTCATGTCCGTGGTCTCTGTGATATGCCTCCCTTCTTCATTGGTGCTGCCTTCATGATGAAGTCTTTTTTCTACATTACTTCTACTACTTCGGCCATAGCGACTTTAGTGGCTTGGGTCGGGAAGTGTGTGTGTGGGTGTTGTGGCCCCCTTTCGTGACATCGATTGGCTTGCTGCACGGGATTCCCCTTTCGTGAGCACTTCTCATTGGTGGGTATCGACCTGATGATCCTTTTCAGGCGATAAAGATCGATGGATAAATGATTGTCAAAAAATTCTAATAGCCCAGCTAATGTCTTAAGCTGCTGCCAGCCTATGGTGTAGCAAAACAGACTTCCTCAAGTCCTTATGCCATCACAACATGCGTGATCGTAGGTTTGAGGTCCCGAACTTCCAACATTTANACTAATGTCTTAAACTGCTGCCAACCTATGGAGTAGCAAAACAGACTTCCTCAAGTCCTTATGCCATCACAACATGCGTGATTGTAGGTTTGAGGTCCCGAACTTCCAACATTTATCTATAGAAGCCGGTTATAAATACACCCAAGGATCTGCTCTTCATCAACACAGTTGTACGTGCGAATTTCCTTATGACTTATGTGCGTTGGCGAATTAAGTTGCAGACATTCTCTTAAAAAATGTGTTGGAGGTAATAACTCCNATGGTTATAAATACACCCAAGGATTTGTCTCTTCATCAACACAGTTGTACGTGTGAATTTCTTTATGACTTATGTGCGTTGGCGAATTAAGTTGCAGACATTCTCTTAAAAAATGTGTTGGAGGTAATAACTCCCGATAGTATACTAAAGAACCAACAGAGGGCCGATTCTCTAAGTGTTTTGAAGAGCAAGCGACACTTGAGCACATCACTGATTCTCAATAAACATAAAGTCGATTCAGAAGAGTTGATGTGATCAGATTCGACCGTTCCTGATAGGAGTCTAAAGAAGAAATCTTGAAACGTTCGATCACAAAACCGCTAGATCATGCAATAAGAAAATCTGAATATTTATATTTCAAAATTAGGACATAAACAGACCACTNGGTAGACTCAAGAACCAACAGAGGGCTGATTCTCTAAGTGTTTTGAAGAGCAAGCGACACTTGAGCACGTCACTGATTATCAATAAATATAAAATCGATTCAGAAGAGGTGATGTGATCAGATTCGACCGTTCCTGTATGAGTCTAAGGAAGGGATCTAGAAACGTTCAATCCCAGAACCGCTAGATTATGCAATAAGAAAATCTGAATATTTATATTTCAAAATTAGGACATAAACAGACCACTTAATTTTTTAGACATAAAAATCTTTAAAACATGTTGATTGTATGCATTTTGTGTAAGAATAATATGACATAAATTTTTTTTTTATGATTAAAATAAATTTGAATATGTGCGATATGTGACCCCTTCATTAAATGCCGTGGTTAAATCTCTAAAATTCACATATTGAAGCTTTGAATTTTATAATTCATAACTAATCAATATGCAATAAATACAACTAAATTATTATAATATAATTAATTTATTGGATTAATGATTTAATTACGTCATATTTATAAATACCCATAAATTTCCTTAATCTTATTTTTGAATTAAAATTTTTAATTCATAAATTCATGATACTAAACGACAATTAAAATATTTAAAACTATTAANTTGACATAATTTTTTTTTTTATGATTAAAATAAATTTGAATATGTGCGATATGTGGCCCCTTCATTAAATGCCTTGGTTATATCTCTAAATTCACATATTGAAGCTTTGAATTTCATAATTCATAACTAATCAATTAACAATAAATACAAATAAATTATTATAATATAATTAATTTATCTGATTAATGATTTTTGAATTAAAATTTTTAATTCATAAATTCATGATACTAAACGACAATTAAAATATTTAAAACTATTAATTAATCCAATCGTGATACAAAATTTAATATTATTATTCTATATATATTTTCCATCCCAAACCCCTTTGCGCGCAACCCACTTTTATCAATATACCTAAAATACCCCCCACCCATAGAAATATATACGCTATTTATTCGCAAAAAGNTGACTTTTCCCTCTGACGAAGCATAATGTCTTCTCCAACGGAAGATCTTCTCCTCCGACGGAGGACATCATCCCCAAATGCAGGACTTTTCTCTCTGACGGAGGACTTATTCCTCGAAAGTCCACCAGTAACTTTTTAGCTCATTTAGCTCAGATCACAAGCCACCTATTGAGCCGAGCTCGAGCTAGTTCACAAGTCGGCTCGACTCACTTACACCCCTAATTGAAGCCATGCAACTTATAATTCATTACTAATCACTTTAAAAAAATAAAAAAATTAATACAACTAAATTACTATAATATAATTAATTTATCAGATTAATGATTGAATTATGTTATATTTATAAATACCCATAAATTATTCCTATAAAAAAATAAAAAAATTAATACAACTAAATAGCCCACTTTTAGCGATATTCCTAAAATACGCCCATCCAATATATACATTATTTATCCGTAAAGAGTATTTGTACCTATCTTATCAAAATCTGTCTTGACGATGGTGATTATAGAGCTCCCAGTCATGGGATCTAAAAGTTAACCATAAGAGAGGTGTAATGTGAAGTGTGATGTTGACACGAGTGAAGAGACTTTAAGTTGTCCAGTTAGGTAGCTTCATGGTATCCTCCAAAAATGACAAGTATGACACCTCCAATGTAGATCGATTGAACCCGAGCAAGCTCATTGAAGTTTCTTTCGGCTGCACCTTCCGTTATTGTCAAGTGACCATCTTAGGCATTAGGAAAACCTTAAACTTCCTAGTTTTAAGTAGCTTCTGAATCAAATTTCAGATTTGTCGACATTCGTCTGTGTCATGTCTGTGGTCTCTGTGATATGCCTCCCTTCTTCATTGGTGTTGCCTTCATGATGAAGTCTTTTTTCTACATTACTTCTACTACTTCTGCCATAGCGACCTTAGTGGCTTGGGTCGGGAAGTGTGTGTGGGTGTTGTGGCCCCCTTTCGTGACATCGATTGGCTTGCTGCACGGGATTCCCCTTTCGTGAGCACTTCTCATTGGTGGGTATCGACCTGATGATCCTTTTCAGGCGATAAAGATCGATGGATAAATGATTGTCAAAAAATTCTAATAGCCCAGCTAATGTCTTAAGCTGCTGCCAGCCTATGGTGTAGCAAAACAGACTTCCTCAAGTCCTTATGCCATCACAACATGCGTGATCGTAGGTTTGAGGTCCCGAACTTCCAACATTTATCTATAGAAGATGGTTATAAATACACCCAAGGATTTGTCTCTTCATCAACACAGTTGTACGTGTGAATTTCTTTATGACTTATGTGCGTTGGCGAATTAAGTTGCAGACATTCTCTTAAAAAATGTGTTGGAGGTAATAACTCCCGATGGTAGACTCAAGAACCAACAGAGGGCTGATTCTCTAAGTGTTTTGAAGAGCAAGCGACACTTGAGCACGTCACTGATTATCAATAAATATAAAATCGATTCAGAAGAGGTGATGTGATCAGATTCGACCGTTCCTGTATGAGTCTAAGGAAGGGATCTAGAAACGTTCAATCCCAGAACCGCTAGATTATGCAATAAGAAAATCTGAATATTTATATTTCAAAATTAGGACATAAACAGACCACTTAATTTTTTAGACATAAAAATCTTTAAAACATGTTGATTGTATGCATTTTGTGTAAGAATAATTTGACACAATTTTTTTTTTAATGATTAAAATAAATTTGAATATGTGCGATATGTGACCCCTTAATTAAATGCCGTGGTTATATCTCTAAATTCACATATTGAAGCTTTGAATTTTATAATTCATAACAAATCAATTAACAATAAATACAACTAAATTATTATAATATAATTAATTTATCGGATTAATGATTTAATTAAGTCATATTTATAAATACCCATAAATTTCTTTAAGCTTATTTTTAAATTAAAATTTTTAATCCATAAATTCATGATACTAAACGACAATTAAAATATTTAAAACTATTAATTAATCCAATCGTGATACAAAATTTAATATTATTATTCTATATATTTTTTCCATCCCAAACCCCTTTGCGCGCAACCCACTTTTATCAATATACCTAAAATACCCCCCCACCCATAGAAATATATACGCTATTTATTCGCAAAAAGAATCTGTACCTGAAGTTTCTCCCGCGATCNAATTCATAAATTCATGATACTAAACGACAATTAAAATATTTAAAACTATTAATTAATCCAATCGTGACACAAAATTTAATATTATTATTCTATATATTTTTTCCATCCCAAACCCCTTTGAGCGTAACCCACTTTTATCAATATACCTAAAATACCCCCCACCCATAGAAATATATACGCTATTTATTCGCAAAAAGTATCTGTACCTGAAGTTTCTCCCGCGATCTAATTTCCCTCTCGCCGGCGAAGCAAAACCGCAACCCCTTCCGGCCGTCGTCAGCCGCCGATCTCCGACCGGCGACACTGTCTTCTTTCTCAAATNGAAGTTTCTCCCGCGATCTAATTTCCCTCTCGCCGGCGAAGCAAAACCCCAACCCCTTCCGGCCGTCGTCAGCCGCCGATCTCCGACCGGCGACACTGTCTTCTTTCTCAAATATACTCTTCTTCCTTGAGCCCGTGCATGGTAGAATCTCCACAGGCGGCATGGCAACGACAGCGACTCAGCGAGGTAAGTCACAGTCCCATCTCCACCGCGATTTCCCTTCCCCTGTTCTGAAACCATGGGGGAACCATCGCCTCCTCCGATGTGACGCCGTTGATGGAAACGAAGATATTGTCGCGGGAAATCAATCATCGTCTCTACCTCGGGATGGCCGGCGACGGTTCCCTATCTCCGATGATTCTGAAATCTCCGTCGGAAACGAAGAAAACGGACTCGTGAAACTCCGAGAAAAGCTCTTAGGTCATCTCCGCGAAGTCGCCGACAGATTGAAACTCGAAGTAATACCCTCTATCGATCCACCGCCATCAAGAACGCCGGAGACTGTACTCCCCTCAGCTATCACGCCGGCGGAAGNCTCCGTGAAAAGCTCTTAGGTCATCTCCGCGAAGTCGCCGACAGATTGAAACTCGAAGTAATACCTTCTATCGATCCACCGCCATCAAGAACGCCGGAGACTGTACTCCCCTCAGCTATCACGCCGGCGGAAGCGATACCATGGAATCTCAGGAGTAAAAGGGCTTCGCGAAATGAAGCATCGCAGGTTTCGGGNGGATACCATGGAATCTCAGGAGTAAAAGAGCTTCGCGAAATGAAGCATCGCAGGTTTCGGGATCAGAGAGGATGATCCGCGAGGAGCATCGGAAGTTCTCCGTCTCTCTCACGCGAGAAGAGATCGATGAAGATGNCGGTTTCGGGAACAGAGAGGATGATCCGCGAGGAGCATCGGAAGTTCTCCGTCTCTCTCACGCGAGAAGAGATCGATGAAGATGNGAAGTTCTCTGTCTCTCTCACGCGAGAAGAGATCGATGAAGATGTCTTCGCGCTTACAGGATCTCGACCTCGTCGCCGGCCGAAGAAACGGGCCAGGATCGTTCAACGGCAGCTCGATGTAAGGCCGAAACCTAGATCTCTATGTCTGTTCCCTNAAAGTTCTCTGTCTCTCTCACGCGAGAAGAGATCGATGAAGATGTCTTCGCCCTTACAGGATCTCGACCTCGTCGCCGGCCAAAGAAACGGGCCAGGATCGTTCAACGGCAGCTCGATGTAAGGCCGAAACCTAGATCTCTATGTCTGTTCCCTTCTCTGATCTTCTTATGGTTTTCACTCTCCTCTGCAGGCGATCTTCCCGGGGTTATGGCTGTCGGAGATCTCGCCGGAGTTATACAGAGTGCCGGAGTAGTGGTTTTCCGGCGAGAGTATTCTTACCATCCGGTGACGGTATCGCCCTCTCACTTACCCCTTTTTCTCGTGGTTTATATATAGCAATTAGGATGAATTGTTTGAACAATGATTCTTCNATAGTTGTTTCCCGGCGAGAGTATTCTTACCATCCGGTGACGGTATCGTCCTCTCACTTACCCCTTTTTCTCGTGGTTTATATATAGCAATTAGGATGAATTGTTTGAACAATGATTCTTCTATATGGAAGATAACATAATGTTCAGTTCGTGCATGGTTTGTATTAGGAATGTTGCTTTGTTTCTTATTTTGTGCTTTATTTGCTATAAAAAACAAGGGGAATTTACCATTTCCATGATTAATATCTAAATAGTTTTTTAAATTACATGACATTTTAATATCTAATTCATATTAAAATAGATACCCATATTTTATGTTTTATTTGATATTCATGGGCTGTCCATGTCTAGGGTTAGGGGTGTCAATTCAGATAAATAGGCCTGATTTGGCTTAACACGAAATGGACCTAACATGTATAACTTCAACCCAAACCCGACTCGGCTGACATATAACTAGTTTAACATAATGAATAACAACTATTCATGTTTGAATCGGGTCAATTTTGAGTTCATTTATAGTTGCCAGCTTAATTTTAACTCAATTAAGGGTAGACGAGTCATATCCCGGTCATTTTTGGCTTGATTGGTCAACTTCTAATCCCAATAAGACTAAAAAATTATTTAGACCGGCTCAAACCTGNGTGAATAACAACTATTCATGTTTGAATCGGGTCAATTTTGAGTTCATTTATAGTTGACAGCTTAATTTTAACTCAATTTAGGGTAGACGAGTCATATTCCGATCATTTTTGGCTTGATTGGTCAACTTCTAATCCCAATAAGACTAAAAAATTATTTAGACCGGCTCAAACCTGAATTTTGTGAGTCTGGTTTGGGTCAAATTGTGTGTGTCCGGTCAAATTATATCTATAATAATAATAATAATAATAATAATAATAAGGATATATATTTCAAAAAATAATTACCGAAAATTTTTAATGTTCTTGTTTGGAAGTTAAAGAGGCTTTTTTAGGTGGGATAATGAGAGGTACGAAGTCACGATCGTCGATGGCATTNGTATATTTCAATATTATATAGTTCATAAAGATGTATATTTCGATATTATTTGATTTATTAAGGTATTATATATATATATATATATATGTATATAGTAAATGCATAAAGATGTATATTTCGATATTATTTGATTTGTTAAGGTATTATATAATAAGAATAGAGAAAAGGTACGTACTGATTTATGATTGATATATTATTTTTAGGTTTTAAATGTTAGGAGCAGCAAACAGAAGGCATGGCGCACATCTTCTCGAAATGGGAATATGTGTCCTTTTTTTCCGGTTATCAAACTTTAATGAGTTGCGTGACAATATACTTTAAATGGGAAATTTATGCATAGAACCCTACAATTCCTATGTATTTATATATCCAACCCCAAAGCTTTGATATTTACACTCATAATATTTTGGTATCATGCGCCTACTTTTAAAAAAATAAGGAAGGTGATGTTTTTGATGTGATGTTAATATTNATTGCGTGACAATATACTTTAAATGGGAAATTTATGCATATAACCCTACAATTCCTATGTATTTATATGTCCAACCCCAAAGCTTTGATATTTACACTCGTAATATTTTGGTATCATGCGCCTACTTTTAAAAAAATAAGGAAGTTGATGTTTTTGATGTGATGTTAATATTTTGAGCGGTATGCATGTAAATATGAATGTTTTGGTGTCAGATGTGTAAATATATAAGAATTGTGTGGTATGTATGATAATACCCCTTTAAAATTGATAGTTGACTATAATTTTTTTTTCCAAAATTTAGTTGTATTTATATTTATTCTTGATTTTTTAGTTAGTGGTGGTATGGGATCATTTTTTCGCTCTTTTGTTTGTTATTTATTTTTAATTTATTTTATTTATATTTTTATTTTAATTAAAATATGTTTGGTATGCTAATTTTTTAAAAAAAAGCAAAAAATATACTAATCAAAATGTTTTTTAAAAAAAATAAAAACCAAAAATAAAAATAAAAATGATCCCATATATACCGACCAATGAATTTATAGAGCTAATACCTAAATTTAACTTTNTTTTTTTTTTTAAAGTAAAAAATATACTAATCAAAATGTTTTTAAAATAAAATAAAATAAAATAAAAATAAAAATGATCCCATATATACCGACCAATGAATTTATAGAGCTAATACCTAAATTTAACTTTTTTACGTTCACGCCCAAATCTTCATGTAAAAAATTTTCACTGTTTTACTTTTAAAAAATTAAATATAAATTAAAAAATTAAAGTTTAAGTATTATTTATGTAAATACATATGAATTGGGTGGTCTAGATTTTTATTTTTTTTGTTTAAAAATAATTTCTGTATTTTTTTTTTCGATATACATGTTGATTAAAATCATATATAATTATTACGTATGACTTTTTTTATTACAAATTTAATTATATATAATTATTTTCTACTAAAGCTAAAATTATTAAAAATATGACTATGTTGTTATCGGTATTGCTTGGGAGACATTTCGCGCAAGCGTGCATTGGAAATAATTAATGAACTCGAATATTTTGAATTCCAGTCAATACAACTATTTTAGCGTTGACTAAATTTCTCCAGCTAATTATATTTTTAAAACAATTATACTATTAATAAACTAAATTATTACGAATTACAAACTTTCTGGTCTCGTTTTATATTATTTTAAAAGGGACATTTACATACATGCCTCCCAATTTTTATGTATTTACATATCTAGCAACTAAACTTTTTTTCTTTTTTTTTTTAAATTCCATTATTTGATTTAAGATAATAAATATTATTGTTTTAACATGTATGGGTAATATGACACATATATCAAAATTTAAGTTCTCAAATAAAAAGGAATTAAGTGATATGTTTTTAAACCTTCGAAATATATTTTATTAAAGGATCGTTAAATACGTTTTACACATGCTCAGTCCGAATGCATCTGAACTCCATATTCAACGATGTTCTACACGTTATACAAATTGTTGTGCATCGTGTACAAAAATATTATAGATGGAGTCTAGATGCATCAGAATTTCACACGTAATATTCTCTCTTTCACAAGATAGCCACGACCGTGCCTAGATGACACTGTTGTTGCCTTTTTTTAATTTTATTTTTTTTATTTTTTTAATATTATTTTTATGTAAGTTTTCCTTACATGAGAGTCAACTATCTTTAGTTTATTATTATTATTATTATTATTTTGCACTTATTGTGATCTTATTTTTGATTAAGCACGTATCATAATGGTTGTACACAGCACCAAATGGCTGCTGTTGAGTTGGTCAAACACAGGATATTCTAATATAGTTTTGATCAATATGACCCTTGAAATTATTGTATTTGCTCTCAAATTTTTGGATTGCAATCAACACAAATTAAGTTTAATGGTTTCAAGGGCATCATGATAAAAAGAAATTTTTTATTTCTTTTATTAGATGCACATTATCTTTTATTTGTGCAAATTTTATATGAAAAAAGTTTGGTTGCTATCTCACTTGTTGGTGAATCATGGTGTCTAATCCTCTTAAGGCTTTGATGATTCATTAGCTATCTTATTTAATAAATATACTAATGATGTAAGCTTTAAGTGCACTTTTAAGAAGAATAACAAAGGTGATCTTGTCTTAATTTTAATTCACCCTAAGTATTATCTAACCAAATATCATAAGCTACATGCTTAGGCTTATAATCCTTTCAAATTATTAAAAGTTTTGAATCAAATGCATATCTACTTGAATTATTTTTTACATTTACTTGAGTATTATTTCTATTATTATAGATATATTATCTGAACAAGGAAATATAAAGCCCTAGAATTTGTGAAATAACCTTATTATAACGATGTTAGCCAAATTTTACCGGTTCTGCACAGCCACAACTCTGGGGCTTTGATTGCAACCAGTAGCCACATTACCCATACTCTTGAGCAGATGAAAAATTAAACACTCTTCCAAGAGGCTTCGATGAGCAAATTTGGAAAAGCCTGTATCTGTTAATGTTGACAAGTGTTTAACTTGATTGAGCAGAATTCTTAAGAGGTTTATTAGAGTTGATATAACATCATTGTAAATACCAAGTACATGGTCCTAAATTCAAGGCACTAAATCAAGATTTGGGCTACAAATTATGCAAAATTTTTAAAATAGACTCGTGCATGACCCAAATTTCTTCAATGATGAAAGAGTTTAATTTAAGATCTCTTTAATATGTTTGTGTATAAAGTGATTGATTATAATCAATCAACAACAAATGGGAATTTTCTAAGATGATAGAAGAGCATAGAAAGGTCTTTTAGGCCAATTAGAGGGTGGAGCTTCTTGGATAGGAGCGTTGTTGGCCTAGAACATCCTGGATTTCTGTCCTAAACATGATCTTTAACTTCAATTCTTACGAGTTTTCTCCACAATAAACAAAATATCATGAAATCATTACTGAATGTTGTGGAGGATGTCTACTTTTGATTTTGAGGTTTTTATAATCTTTTGAGTTGTCAAGGTATCTTTCTTAGAATTAATTTCAAGTCAAGAACAACTAAATCTACCAATAGATAGAATGTGCTAACTCAATTTTAGGAAATAGAATTTTCTACTGTGAACACCAAATGGCTTAAATTTATATTCAAATGAAAGCTCGAGAAGTCTATATTTTACCTACAAAGTTTCAACAAGTTTGGACGAGCATTTTTTTTTAGATTTTAGGATTTTTTAACAGTAAGGTAGATAAATTGAAAATGCAGGGTAAAACTTGAAAGTGGGCTTTAAGAGGCCACTTTGATTTCATTTGAAGTGGGAAAATCCAAGAAAAACTATGGGAGNTTATATTTCGATATTATTTGATTTAGTATATATATATATATAGTAAATGCATAAAGATGTATATTTCAATATTATATAGTAAATGACATAAAGATGTATATTTCGATATTATTTGATTTAGTAAGGTATTAAATAATGAGAATAGAGAAAAGGTACGTACTGATTTATGATTGATATATTATTTTTAGGTTTTAAATGTTAGGAGCAGCANTGTATATTTCAATATTATGTAGTAAATGACATGAAGATGTATATTTCGATATTATTTGATTTAGTAAGGTATTAAATAATAAGAATAGAGAAAAGGTACGTACTGATTTATGATTGATATATTATTTTTAGGTTTTAAATGTTAGGAGCAGCAAACAGAAGGCATGGCGCACATCTTCTCGAAATGGGAATATGTGTCCTTTTTTTCCGCTTATCAAACTTTAATGAATTGCGTGACAATATAATTTAAATGGGAAATTTATGCATATAACCCTACAATTCCTATGTATTGATATATCCAACCCCAAAGCTTTGATATTTACACTTGTAATATTTTGGTATCATGCGCCTACTTTTAAAAAAATAAGGAAGGTGATGTTTTTGATGTGATGTTAATTTTTTGAGAGGTGTGCATGTAAATATGAATGTTTTGGTGTCAGATATGTAAATATACAAGAATTGTGTGGTATGTATGATAATACCCCTAGTTAAAATTGATAGTTGACTATAATTTTTTTTCCAAAATTTAGTTGTATTAATATTTATTCTTGATTTTTTAGTTAGCGGTCATTTTTTCGTTCTTTTGTTTGTTATTTATTTTTAATTTATTTTATTTATATTTTTATTTTAATTAAAATATGTATTATTTATNAATTCCTATATATTAATATTTATTCTTGATTTTTTAGTTAGCGATCATTTTTTCGTTCTTTTGTTTGTTATTTATTTTTTAATTTATTTTATTTATATTTTTATTTTAATTAAAATATGTATTATTTATGTAAATACATATGAATTGAGTGGTCTAGATTTTTATTTTTTTGTTTAAAATTTATTTTGGATTTTTTTTTTTCGCTATACATGTTGATTAAAATCATATATAATTATTACGTATGACTTTTTTTTATTACAAATTTAATTATTTATATTGTTTTATCGGTATTGCTTGGGAGACATTTCGCGCAAGCGTGCATTGGAAATATTAATGAACTCGAATATTTTGAATTCCAGTCAATACAACTATTTTAACGTTGACCAAATTTCTCCAGCTAATTATATTTTAAAATATATATATACTATTAATAAACTTAACTATTACAAATTACAAACTTTCTGGTCTAGTTTTATATTATTTTAAAAGGGACATTTACATACATGCCACCCAATTTNAATATATATATATATATACTATTAATAAACTTAACTATAACAAATTACAAACTTTCTGGTCTAGTTTTATATTATTTTAAAAGGGACATTTACATACATGCCACCCAATTTTTATGTATTTACATATCTAGCAACTAAACTTTTTTTTTTTTTTTAAAATACCATTATTTGATTTAACATAATAAATATTATTGTTTTAACATGTATGGGTAATATGACACATATATCAAAATTTAAGTTTAGGTGTTAGATATTCAAATAAAAAGAAATTAAGTGATATGTTTGTAAATCTTCGAAATATATTTTATTAAAGGCCCTTTAAATACGATTTACAAATGCTTAGTCCGAATGCATCTGAACGCCATATTCAACGATGTTCTACACGTTATACAAATTGTTGTGCATCGTGTACGAAAATCTTATAGATGAAGTTTAGATGCATCGGAATTTCACACGTAATATTTTCTCTTTCACAAGTCAGCCACGCCCAGATGACACTGCCGTTGACTTTTTTTTTATTTTATTTTTTTATTTTTTAATATTATTTTTATGTAACTTTCCTTACATGAGAGTCAACTATCTTTAGTTTTTTTTTATTATTATTTTGCACTTATTGTGATCTTATTTTAATTCAATCAAACACCCTTTTTGATTAAGCACGTATCATAATGGTTGTACACAACACCAAATGGCTGCTATTGAGTTGGTCAAACTCAGGATATTCTAATGTAGTTTTGATCCATATGACCCTTGAAATTATTGTATTTGCTCTTAAATTTTTGTATTGTAATCAACACAAATTAAGTTTAATGGTTTCAAGGGCATCATGGTAAAAAAAATTCTTGATTTCTTTTATTAGATGCAAATTATCTTTTATTTGTGCAAATTTTATATGAAAAAGTTTGGTTGCTATCTCACTTGTTGGTGAATCATGGTGTCTAATCCTCTTAAGGCTTTGATGATTCATTAGCTATCTTATATAATAAATAATACTAATAATGTAAATTGTGTGTATAAGAGACAGTTATTTATCCGTAAAGAGTATTTGTACCTAATCAAAATCTGTCTTGACGATGGTGATTAGAGAGCTCCCAGTGATGGGATCTAAAAGTTAACCATAAGAGTGAGGTGTAATGTGTAGTGTGATGTGGACACGAGTGAAGAGACTTTAAGTTGACCAGTTAGGGAGCTTCATGGTATCCTCCAAATATGGCAGGTATGACACCTACATTGTGGATCGATTGAACCCGAGCAAGCTCATTGAATTTTGTTTTCGGCCGACACCTTTCATTATTGTCGAGTGACCATCTCGGGCACTAGGAAAACCTTAAGCTTCGTAGTTTTGAGTTGCTTTTGAATCAAATTTCAGATGTGTCGACATTCTTCCGTGTCATGTCCGTGGTCTCTGTGATATGCCTCCCGTCTTCATTGGTGCTGCCTTCATGATGAAGTCTTTATTGTACATTACTTCTACTACTTCTGCCATAGCGACGTTAGCGGCTTGGGTTGGGAAGTGTGTGTGTGGGTGTTGAGGCATCCTTTTGTGACGTTGATTAGCTTGCTACACGGGATTCCCCTTTCGTGAGCACTTCTCATTGGTGGGTATCAACCTGATAATCCTTTTCAGGCGATAAAGATCGATGGATAAATGATTGTCAACAAATTCTAATGGCTCAGCTAATGTCTTAAGCTGTTGCAAGCCTATGGAGTAGCAAAACAGACTTCCTCAATTCCTTATGCCATCACAACATGCGTGATCGTAGGTTTGAGGTCCCGAACTTCCAACATTTATCTATAGAAGCTGGTTATAAATACACCCAAGGATCCGTCTCTTCATCAACACAGTTGTACGTGCGAATTTCCTTGTGACTTATGTGCATTNCAAATTCAGTAAGCATAGCTTCTGGATTCTTGTTTTCTTCGTTTTTTTTAAATCTTTTCATCCGTATTTCTTTCAGTTTTTCTCAATAAAAAGCAAACATTTTGTATTATCTACACTGCAGCAATCTACGATTGATTTTTTTTTTTTTAATTTTGTATTTTTTTTTGTATTCCTTTTTTTTTTACCAGATAACCCTAGAGTTCAAGAGCAGTTATTCTAAGAAAGCTAGTGGAATGCCAATTAAAGCATTGATAGACCAAGAGATGTCTAGAAAAAAGCCAATAAGGCGATCATCACCAAGTTTGATTGCTCGGCTTATGGGTCTCGAGGCACTGCCTTCTCCTGAGCCCTTAAAACCACCAAAGGAAGTGAGAAACTCTTCAAAAAAGGTGCTTTCCAATGACTTCGATGAAAAGATCACCACCCATGTTAACTGTTTATATCAGTCAAAAAATGAAGAACACCCAGAGTTTAAAGACGTCTGCGAGGTTGAGCAAGGGCCAAAGGATGAGAAGCAGAAGGACCGGATTGTTAAGAAAGGAACATCCAGCTTGCGACAGCATAAAATTGATAAAGTTTTTATGCAACAGAGCTTCATTGATTCAACAAGCCGTTCAACCGAACGAATGCCTCGAAGAAGTAAAGAACATTTTGATGCAGAGAACTTAGATATGGATATTTATCCACCATTTCTTCAAAAAGTTCCAAAGCATCTCCATGACCGGACTCGCTCTTCGTCCCCTCCACAAGCCATCTATCCCTCAATTCTCATGGCATCAAAAGGCAGTCCAACTGCAAGCTTTCAATCATCTTTTGGATCAGAAAAGAATGAATCTTTTAGGAAACTTGCAGCTAACTGCTACACTCACCCATCTAGGGAGCATATGTGTTCTCTGCTGAAAAAGTTATCAGAATCACCGTATTGTGAAAAAGATGAATATTATGCCCAGCCCACTCAAATAGTTATTCTTAAGCCCAGTCTTCATAAAGCTCGGAAAGCAGAACGAACCATCCCTTTGGCAAATTCATTGGATAATCTTCAGTATAGTCTTACAAATAATTTAAAATTTCCAGTTCATGAGATTATGGAGTTATATAATGAAGAAAGAGCTCACCAAAAGTTGTATCACACTGCAGAAATTATGGGGCGCAAGATAAAAGGGTCAAGGGAAATTTCTAAAGAAGTTACCAATCAGTTGAAGAGCTCTGCTTCTGAAAGAAAGAAGGTTTCGGTTGCAAATTTAAATGATTATAAAAAGGATAAAGGCCCATGTACTCCATCAACCACCTTGAACGGGAACAACTCTCAGACTTCTCTCTTGACTTCTAATATCTATGACTCAAATCATTCATTGTCTTTTCCAACCGAGTCATCAGTCACTAAAGAGGCTAGAAAACGCATCTCAGAAAGATGGAAATTGACTAACCACTTTCAGGAAATGGGGTTTTCTAATAGAGCATCAAGTACTTTGGCAGAGATGCTAACTTTATCTGACAATGAGACACCTAAGATGACTTTAGATACTCCAGCTGTTAAGAAAGTCCCAGAAAGAAAGTTTGCTAGACAAGATTTTATAGAACCAAGGAATCATCCTTTGGGAATCAGCAGCAAGGATGGTTGGAAAGATGATTTCTCTAGGAGTGTACCAAGGTCCAAATCTCTTCCAGCTTCATCTTTAATCCGTGAAAGTTCTCAGAGGAACTCCAGAAATCGACGGGGAAACCGTGCCGACAGAATTATGCATAAGAAGGTAGAAGGAATGAGTAACTGGGTGCCTCTTGATAATGATTTCATGAGGCAGAAAAACACTGCACTCATGAACCTGAAATATGTTGGTAAAAATGACGAGCATCATTCAGATGGAGAAGAAAATGCATTAATTGAACGGGAGATTCATGTGAGTTCAGAAAAACTCAAAATTAATAATGATTTGAGACACCTTCCTGAAAAGCAGAATAAAGATATTGAGCTCCCTGATGAATGTGCTAGTGAAATAAAGGATATGGATGACAATCTATCAGTTTCTCAAAGTAATGCCGACAACTCTTCTTTAACATATAGAGAAAATGGTCTTGAGAGGCTTCAGGACTATACAAAATCAGAAAAGAATGTGATACTGTCAGAGTGTGATGAACATGAGCCTGCGCCAAAGGTGAGCTTTTAGCTTTTTTCTTAGTTTTTTTGAATGCCTAATATGAATTTGATCACAGCTGTGTGAAGAAAAAAGCCTTTTTACTGTCATAATTATTTTAGCTTAAGAATAATTATAGAGTTCTCTCATCTCCATTCATATTGGGACTGGAATAATAAGTGCTGCTTGGTTGGCTAACCTTCAGCTTCTACCCCATCCAGTATGAACATGTTTCTGGCAGCAAACTCATTTCTAATGATTCAATCTTGAATTTTGGAGCTCTTGTGGGGGGAGATTCTTGATTTATTTCTGATAATCTTTCTTATAATTCAATTCTTATTCCTTGAACTTTCATTGGGTATTTTTAGAAAGTAACTTAAATAAAATTAAATTTCTTGTTTTCATAATATAATTTTTAAAAGGGACTAGTTCTTGCAATTTCCATTTTACAATCATATTTCTTTGATACATTTTTTAAGAGGGTTGACCATTATACATATTGTCAAAGCCCGTTTTCAACCCAAACTTCTAAACTGATAATTGAAGACTAGTCTTTAGTTCATTACAAAATATATTGTGATATTGAACTCACGTTCCAAGTTCCGATGGAGCCTTATTTTCATTGGCCAATGAACGCAAATAATAACATAAATTTGACACAATTGTAGTTTGTTTTGTCCAATACTTTCATTGATTCAGTGTGTAACCATAGAAATGCAACTATTAGAAAACATATTTCATTCTTTTCTTGAGCAGGAAATATGTTTCCTTTATTTCCTTGACCCTGATCTTCATAATATTAAACTAGTGTACTTGGAAATTGTATGTGACACTTGTCACATGCTTTATGGCTGCCATGTGATATAATTTTGAATTGACTAGAGTACTTTTGAAAGATAATTATAGATTAAAGATATTATTATTTTTTAAATTTGGATATGAGTGTATGATTCAACTTTCATTAATTTTCAATAATCACACCATATTAACCTCTTTTTTTGTAATTTGAATAGGAAATATGATGCAATTTTAGTTAATATTTTTACGATCACATCATTGATTTCATTATTTTTAATTCTGAAGTGTCTGAAGATTGTGACCAGTTTATTTCTATTAAATAATGTATTTCAACTCTTTAAATCAGGAGCTATTTGGTTTACTAGGAAAACAAATGCAAAGCAAAAAAAAAATTTAGGGGTTTCAAAATTTAGCTGTTTACTGGAGAAAAAATGAATGTAAAGTAACTTGTTAATGTAATTAAAATTCACCTTTTTGTTCTTTTTAAATTTATTTAAAATTTGCCCAATTTAATCAAACTTCATATAATGTATGCCAGTTGGCTGCCATTGTTGCCTACCCATCGCCTGCGCTGTTTACACCTTGCTATTGTGCCATCGCGGCCTTCTAGTTTTACATTGAATTCTTTTGACTTCAAATCGAACGAAAAATAAAATCTCCTTCCATTTTATACTCATTCCAATAAGTCTAAAAATATGTCAAATACTTAACATAAGATTACACTTTAGAGGGAGGGACTTTTTAATTTTGGTTCAATTTCATTTTTATTTTTGTTAAATTTATCAGATCAACTCTCTATCATTTTAACATATGGTTGGACCTATAATACAACTAACAAATTTATTATTATTATTTTATTATCTTTGAAAATGTATGGGCTTATTTAGTTTATGAATACTGAAGTGTACTTTCTTCCAGTTTATTTCACTCGCCTTCACCTACAAATTCCAGAC
>JXCR01147150.1:0-17132 GCA_002079205.1 Phalaenopsis hybrid cultivar
AAAGTCTTAAAATCTTTACTAACACATAATAGTTTCAAAAATACTACCCAAATTTTCTTAATCTCACACAAACCAACAATCAAAATAAAAACACTCTGATAACTATAGGTTGCCTCCATCAAAGCGCTTGGTTTTATGTCGTCAGCCTGACGTAACCAGTGCTTATTCTGGTTGACCCAACATCATTCCATCATTAAGTTTATGCCGATCCCCTAAAAAATAAAGTTTCAGTTTATGCCCATTAACTTTAAATATTTTCTCAAACTTAGGATCTTTAATATCCATAGCTCCATAAAGATAAACTTTTATCCAACAATTGGGCCCATCCACCTGAAATTTTGTTTGCCTGGAAATAATCTTAACTATGCATTATATAGCAAAACTTATTGCCCTGGCTGAAAATTTTTAGTAAGAATCCTTCGATCATGCCACATCTACATCTTTTCTTTATAAATCTTGACACTCTCATAAGATTCATTCCTNATGGAGTGAAATTCCTTCACGAAACCCTTCATTTATAGGCCTAAATCCTTCCAATAACTCCTAGAAACGTTTAGAAACTGCCTTAGCATGTTTNTAGAATTATGATAGTTTTAGATAATTTCATAAGTTTCTTTTAATGGTTCACATCTTCAAATAATTAGATCCTTTCCTTGTTTATATAAAAAATAAGTCATCCCAAAAATAAGTCTTAGTTTCAAAAATAAATTTCCTCTTTTGTTGTTATGTCATTTCATAGGGTATAATATTACTAACAATAAAGTTTACATTGTCGGCATACCACAGAACACACCACTCATTAATAGTGAACAATTTTTCATCTTGAAAATGTCCACTAATTTCTTTTTTAATACAGAGTGGTTTTTCTAACTCAAGCTTGGACAAATGATCAGCAATTTAAATTTTAGTCCCCTTTTGATCTACTATTTCAAAATCAAATTCTTGCAAAAGAAGAATCAATCTTATAAGTTAAGGTTTATAATCCTTCTTTTTTATTAAATACTTAATAGTTGAATGATCTGTATGCACTACACAATGAGTTCCAAATAAAATATGATCTAAATTTAGCAAAAGCATATACTATTGTTAATAACTCTTTTTTAGTTATTGTACAATTAATTTGATTTTCATTAAGAGTTTTACTAGCATAGTAAATTACTTTAAAAATTTTATCATATCTTTGTCCTAAGACAACTCCTATAGCATAATCATTAGCATCACACATCAATTCAAAAGGTTTTCCCCAGCTTGGTGAAACTATAATTGGTGCAGCATATAATTCTTCTTTTAATAAATTAAAAGATTTTAGGCATTCCTTATCAAAATTGAAAATTGCATTTTTCTCCAATAAATGACATAAAAGCTTAGAAATCTTTGGAAAGTCTTTTATATATCTCCTGTAGAATCCAACATGTCCTAAAAAAACTCCTAATTTCCCTTACATTCATTGGATAAGGTAAATTAGCGATTACTTGAATTTTAGCAGAACCTACTTCCATACCAATTTCTGATATTTGATGACCTAATACAATTCCTCCTGCTACCATAAATTGACATTTTTCCAAATTAAGGACTAAATTTGTTTCATCACAGAGCTTAAGAAATTTAGATAAATGTTCTAAACATGAGTCAAATGAAGTTCTAAATACTGAAAAATCATCCATGAATACTTCAATCCCTTTTTCAATTAAATCACAAAAAGTTGTCATCATACATCTTTGAAATGTAACAGGGGAATTACATAAACCAAAGGGCATCCTTCTATAAGCAAAAGTACCATAAGGGCTGGTAAAAGTTATTTTCTCTTGATCCTTAAGAGATATTTGTATTTGGTGATAACCAGTATATCCATTGTGAAAACAAAAGTATTTATGCTCAGGTAGTCTATTCAGCATTTGATCTAGAAAGGGTAATGGAAAATGATCTTTCCTAGTGACAAGGTTTAATTTTCTATAATCAATGCATATTCGCCAGCCTATAACTTGTCTAGTAGGTATTAATTCATTATGTTCATTCACAGTTACATTTACTCCTTTTTTAGGAACGTAGTGAATTTGACTAAACCAATGCACAATCTGAAATAGGGTAGATAATTCTAGCATCTAATCACTTTAAAATTTCTATCTTAACAACTTCTTTTATAATAGGATTCAGCCTCCTTGAAGATTAGCCCAGGGTTTGCAGTTCTCTTCCATATGACTTCTATGCATACAAATTGAAGGACTGATTCCTTTAGTATCAGCAATTGTCCATCCAAAGGCTTTATTAAAATTTTTGAAAATTTTCTTCAACCTTTCTTCTTCTTCTATCGTTAATTTTTAGAAAATTATAACTAGTAAAGTAGAGGAATTTCCTAAAAAGGCATATTTTAAATGTTAAGGAAGTAACTTCAACTCAAGTTCTGGAGGTTTTTCAATTGATGGACAAGATGCTTTATCTTTGTCTATCGTGTCCAAAATTTCAAAACTTTCGCGAACATAGTTTGAATCTTCCTTAAAAAGTTCTTCACATCGATCTAATTCCTCTTCTTGCTTGTGTTCCAAATCTTTTTCTTCAGTTTTTTCTTCATAAGTAGTTTTGAAATGACATTCACTTAGATATCTTATAACATCCATTCTATAACATGCATCATCTTTACCTTTTGTAGGATATTTCATTGATCTTGAAATACTGAAAGTAACAGTTTGATCATTGACGCATATTGTTAATTCCCCTTTCCGCACATCTATCATTACTCTTCCTGTGGCTAGGAAAAATCTCCCTAAAATGATATGTATCTCTTTATCTTCCTCCATATCTAGCACAATGAAATCAACAGGAAAGATAAATTGATCCACTTTCACTAGGAACTCTTCCATAACTCCTTTAAAGTATGTTATCGAACGATCTGCTAACTGCAGAGTTATAGTAGTAGGGCTTATTTCTCAAAATCCAAATCTTTTGAATATTGATAATTGCATAAGGTTAATGCTTGTACCTAAATCACATTAAGCTTTCCTATAAATCTGTCTCCTATTGCACATGAAATTGTAAAGCTACCAGGATCTTTAAGTATTTCAGGAAGCTTTTCCTGAATTATAGCATTGCACTCCTCAGTAAGTGCAACAGTCTCATTATCTTCAAACTTCCTTTTCTTGTTGGGAATATCCTTCTTAAACATTACATAGCTTGGCATTTTTTCTAAGGCTTCATCAAACGAAATATTAATTGTAAGCTACTTAAATATTTCCATAAATTTTGAAATTGCTTATCCAAGTTCTGCTGATGAAGTCTCTGAGGAAATGGTGGTGGTGGTTTTTCCAAATCAATTTTTAGCGGAGGAATGGCTCTTTCAGAATCTTTTGGAGCGTCCTCTTTTGATTCTTCAATTTCTTCTCTCTCTACTTCAATTTCTTTTTAAACCCTACCTTCAAACTCTCTTTCGCTTCTAAGTTGAATGGCTTTCACTTGCTCTTTAGCCTGGTCTTTTGGATTTGATTCAGTATTATTAAGAAGTGTTCCTTGGCATTTGTTACTTAATGATCTGGCTATTTGCCCAAGTTGATTCTCAGTATTTCTAAATGTAGCTCCTTGACTTTGTAATTAATTTCTCATTTGTAACACAACTTCTTCTATAGAAAACTTCTTCTCCTTAAATTATGTATTACTGTTGGAACCTGGAGGATAAGTAGATCTATAATTATTATTCCCTTCATTGTTCCAGTTTCCCAATGAGTTTACTTAGTTGTTCCCCCATTGCTGATTATTACCACCCAAATTGTTGTTCCCGTTAAAGTTGGGATGATTTTTCCAACCTCAGTTATAATAATTTGAATATGGGTTATTATGCTTGTTATTTATTTCATTCAAACTTTCTAATGATGCTTGAGAATGTACCATTTGGCTTAATGAATTCTCTTCAACCATGGAAATTGGTTGAGGAAAATTCATTCCAAATTGGTCTAACTTTCTTGAAATTGCAGTAACTTGATTTGCTAACATAGTAATTGCATGAGTTTCATGAATATTGGCTACTTTCTAAGGATTCACCCTCTCAGAAGGCCATTAAAAATTATTGGTAGCCATTTCTTCAATTAAATTATTAGCGTCATGAAATGGTTTTGACATCAATGAGCCACCAATAACGACATCAATCATTTATTTGACGGATCCAACTAATCCATTATAAAAAGTTTCAATTATTAACCAATCTGGAATGGCATGGTGTGGACACTTTCTTAAGAGTTCTTTAAATCTTCCCATGCTTCATAAATATATTCCCCTTCAAACTAATTAAAAGATGTAGTATCATTTCTAAGCTTTGTTTTTTTTATGGTGGAAAATATTTAACAAAGAATTTTTGTGCTAAATCACCCCAAGTTTTGAGAGATCCAGGCTCTAATGAATTCAACCACATCTTAGCTTTATTCCATAGTAAGAAAGGAAATAACCTAAATCTTATGACATCATCTGATACACCATCGTATTTAAATGTAGCGCACAATTCTAAAAAATTGGCAAGATGTAAATTTGGATCTTCAGTTGGTGATCCCCCAAACTGATTATTTGGTACTATTTGGATAATAGTAGGTTTAACCTCAAATGAATTAGCTACTACAGTAGGTTTTTGAATAGTACAATGAAGTTCATCTATAGTAGGGTTGACATAATCTCTTAAAAGTCTAAATTCTTGATGAATTTCAGCATTTTGATCATTTTGGTTTGCCATTTCTAAAATTTTTTTTTGGATTTTTCAAGATTTTTAATTTTTTTTGGTTTTTCTAATTTATTCTAACAGTTTTCTCTAATTCAGAATCGTAGGGTACTAGTCCTTCAGAACCTGAACTACGTATACACTAACATAAAATAAAATAAAACCAAACACACAAAATAAAATACAATAATTTAAAGTTTGAATAAGACTTTCTAAAAATAGAAATTTGCTTTTAAATCNATGCCATTTCTATAATTTTTTTTGGATTTTTCAAGATTTTTAATTTTTTTTTGTTTTTCTAATTTATTCTAACAGTTTTATCTAATTCAGAATCGTAGGGTACTAGTCCTTCAGAACCTGAACTACGTATACACTAACATAAAATAAAATAAAACCAAACACACACAAAATAAAATACAATAATTTAAAGTTTGAATAAGACTTTCTAAAAATAGAAATTTGCTTTTAAATCAATAGATTCTTTACAATATTCACTTCACTTCCCCGACAATGGCACAAAAAACTTGAACCCCGATAACTGCTTATATGCAACAATGTAACAATAATTTCGATAATATTTTTCACTTATATTTCCTTATTTCGCAACAAAACCAAAAACATGATCCTGAAGAAAAATAAGAATTTAACTTTAAATTTATACATATGAGGATATTAAGCAAGTAAACGTATCATTATCAAGTAATATAGAACTTTTTGATTAAGACCTGAATATCGAACCCATAGGGAAGATATGCAATATGCACATTTTGGAAAATTTTCTATTTTTAAAAAGATAATTATTTAAACTAAAGAAGTTTTTTTAGTAAAGAAAGTTAAAATATTTTTACTAATATTAATATTTTAAAAAAAGCATTACAAACTTAAAAAGATAACTTGAGTTTTTGTAGAAGAAAAGCAGTAAATATGAAAACATCTTTCTCCTTATAATGAATCAATAATAAGTATAGGAATTCTGTAGTGGAAGTATGCATATTGTAATGTGCCAAATAGGAGCAATAATATTCCTTACCCTTACTAAAGATGCTATAAAGAATATTGGCTTATTTAAAGTTTGAATAGTTCTGAAGACCGCTTAGGAAGGGAAGATACTAGCTCTCACTCTAGAGTTCCCTCAATTCCCTCCACCTGTGGGCTAACATCTCGTATCAAAACCTAAAACAATAAATCAAGTTAGGAGCTTTAACCTATCACTTTAAAGTCCTCTAACTCTACACCCTTCAATGAATATTTTCCTATTTATTTTTACTCAACCATATGAACTAAATTGTCATTCATACAACCTCATGTGATTCTTTCCAATTGTTGACTAAGAAATAACAACTGGGTTCTTACATGTTCTCACATCGAATTTTAATATCGGGATTGCCCAAATCACGATGTAAATGAAGTACATAGATTTAAATCATCACAACCTCTTCCAACATTAAAGATCAATACTCTCCAAACTTCCATCCACACCTAATTACTTATCATGTAATAAAGAAAGATAAAGAAAATTACTCAAAATTCAAGGAGAAAAAAAACCACACTTTAGTTTAAAAGTAGAAATCATTGTCAAACCAACAAGTCTCAATTAAAATCAAAAGTAATCTAAAATAAAAAATAAAAACTTATCTCAAGTCCTCCACTAAACTCTTGATATTCCTTTGAATCTCTTCTTTTACAACACTCTCAATATAAAACTTAAAAAAAAAAAGAATAAATATGTGGTGCCTGAAAATCTCTCCATCTAACTCCCTAATTTTTGAACTTTTAAAACTCTCCTAGTACTTTTAGGACCTCTTTCAGTCCCCATCCTCCTTCCTTTATAATTCTCTAAAAGGTGCCTTGGTATCTCTTCAAAATATGTCTTGATTCAGTATATTTCCCCATGAGATGCATCCTTTTGCAAAAAATTTCGTCCGTGGTGGTTGTAACAACCTATTAAGCCAATAGGTGCCTCAAAAAACTCTTCAAAATTTACAAAAACCAAATTTACTCTTCCAATAACCACCAGTAGCGCTTAAGCGCGAGGCCTCTTGTGACTTTTGCACATATTTCACCTATTTGCTCCAAGTTTGATCCTTTTTCACTCCTTTAAGCATTTTTCACCTTTTTACCTATACCTGAAAGAAAAACATAAAAATACCTTCCATTAAAGCCCAATATCTCAAAAATAGGCATAAAAAAGTGTCTAAAAACAATATATTTTAAGTATATCAAAATTTCATTCTCATGAATTTTGAGAAGTCTTTTTTATCCTTCTCCCTATAATGAGATATAGTTTTATGATGAATTAACTTTTTTGTGTAAGTTCTTAAATGTCAATAAATTGTGATGATTCAAACTCTGATCTTCATTTACTTTTCAATCTGCCCATTGAAATGTTGTAATTTATTAAGAAACATAATTTCCTAAATCGCTATGCTTTCTATAATGTAAAAGTCACATTCTCCCTATAATGTAAAAGTCACATTCAATTTATTGAGTAGAAAAATAATCTATAATTTATTGAGAAGTCTTTTTTATCCTTCTCCCTATAATGTAAAAGTCACATTCAATTTCATGGGTGAGAATGTAGTCCATGAGGTTGGGTGCAAATAAATAGAGAAATATATTTTAAAGGGTGCAGAATTGAAGATTTTAGGGTGACAGAATAAAATTCTGAATTTAGGGACCAAACTTTGGATTTGTCAATGTTTTTTATGCACTCTCAGAGAGTAAAGAATAAGATTGCTCCTATTTGGCACATCAAAATTATATATATATTTTTAAACTATTTTAATTACTTCATAACCCATAAACTCATTGTAAAGAGGAAGGATGCTTTCTTAAATTTTAACACTTCGTTACAAAACATTATTTATTTTTGTTAAATTTATTTTTGAAGTTTAGGATATAGCTTAGTTAACTTAGTTCTTTTAGTTGCATTAAAATTAGTGTACATTAAATTTCCTTTAGATTTGTCTTTCTTAAGTTTTTGTATTTTAAATATTGTGTTTTACATTCTAATCATAAGAATTTCCAACTCCATGTAGGATCGACACTTAGGACTCCATTAGAGCCCTTTATTATTTGAGTGATACGTACACTTACTTAATTATTAATGTTTGGTATCTTAAAGATTTTAAAATATGAAACTATTTATACTAAGGTGATTTTTATTATGATTGATCTACATACTTTCTATTTGTGTTGTCGTGGGTGTGTTGTAGTATTCAAAGATATTTACAACACATACACAAAAATCGGGCATCAAGTTTTTGGTGCTGTTGTCGGAGAGTAATGGTAAATTACTTTATAATATAGAAGTCTTTCAATTTATATGAATAGAACTTTAATGGAAGATAACTATAAACCTATGGCTGATCCTCCAAAAAAGTTAAATCCAATCATGAAAGAAATGGTAAAGAAAGAAATTTTTAAGTGGTTAGATGCTAGAATTATTTATCCTATATCTGATAGTGCTTTGGTTAGTTATATTCATTGTGTTCCTAAAAAAGGAGGAGTGGTCGTAGAAGTGAATGGAAATATTGAATTAATTCAAATAATAAAATTCATTGGATGGTGAATTTGTATTTACTATAGAAAATTAAATACCGACACTAGGAAGGATCACTTTCTCTTACCTTTCATGGACAAAATTTTGGATAGACTAGCTGGACATCAATATTTTTTGCTTTTTGAATGGATATTATGGTTACCATCATAAACCTATCACTATAAAGGATAAAGAAAAGACTACATTTACAAGTCCTTATGAGACTTTTGCTTTTAGAAAATTGCCTTTTGGTTTATATAATGCACCTAAAATTTTCCAAAGGTGTATGATGTCTATTTTATGTGACCTAATTGAAAAAGAAATATAAGTTTTTATTGATAATTTCTTAATTTTGGAACCGCTTCTGACTCGTGTTTAGATGATTTAGTAAAGATTTTAAAATACTGTGAAGAAACAAATTTAGTTCTCAATTGAGGAAAATGTCTATTTTTTGTCACAGAAGGGATTGTATTGAGACATAAAATTTCTAAAAATGGCATGGAAGTTGATGAAGCAAGAGTTCAAGTTAATGATGAATTATAACCTTCTAATTCAATAACAACATTAAGAAATTTTATAGGACATGCTGGATTTTATAAGAGGTATATTAAAGACCTTTCTAGAATTACTAATCCTCTATGCCATCTTTTAGAAAAAGATATTAATTTAGATGTTATTGAAGATTATCTTAAAGCCTTTAATTTATTAAAGGAAAAATTAATTACTGCACCTACCATTGTATCACCTGATTGAGAAAAAGAATTTGAATAAATGTGTGATGCAAGTGATTACGCTATTGGAGTTATTTTAGAACAAAAATATGATACAAATTTAAAATTTATATTTTATGCTTGCAAAAATCTTAATGAAGATCAAACTAATTACACAACAACTGAAAAAGAGCTGTTGGCAACAATATATAATTTTGATAAATTTGGATCATATTTACTTGTAACTAAAAGCATTGTGCATACTGATCATTCAGCTATTAAATAACTTTTGTTAAAGAAGGATGTGAAACCACGATTAATCAAATGGGTCATACTTTTGCAAGAATTTGATTTTCGGATAGTGGAAAGGAATGGTGCTGATAATCAAATTGTTGATCGTTTGACAAGGCTTGAACATGAAAATGACAAGAACATTAATGATGACATAAATGAAAATTTACCTAATGAACAACTTTATGCTATTGCTGGTGGCATACACCATAGTATGAAAATATACTTAACTATATAATTAGTAATATTCTACCATACGGACTAACAATCCACCAAAAAAAATATGTATGATGCAAGATTTTACTTTTAGGATGACCCCTATTTATAAAAAATATGTTGAGGTTCAATCATTCCAAGATGTGTACTAATTAATGAAACCCTAGAAATTATACAAAAATTTCATAAATATGAATTTAGGGGACAGTTTGGAATTGATAAGACTGTATTTAAAATTTTACACTCAAGATTTTATTGGCCTACATATTTTGTTAATAGTTATGCGAAAACATTTGATCGATGTCAGAGAATAGACAATATTTCTAAAGAGATAAAATGCCCCTAAATTTTACTTTAGAAGTTGAAATTTTTTATGTGTGGGGTTTAGATTTTATTGGACCATTTGTACCTCCTTCAGGAAAGATTTATATCTTATTAGTTGTGGACAATGTGTCTAAATGGATTAAAGAAATAGCTTTGCCTTTTTGAGATACTCTAAGCGTTGCAAATTTTTTAAGAAAAAATATTTTTACTAGATTTGGAATGCCAAGAGTGATCATTCCTGATGGGGGAAGTCATTTTAAGAATTTGAGAATTGACACATTACTTAAAAAATATGGAATTAAACATAAGATAGCCACAACTTATCACCATCAGACCAGCGAATAAGTAGAAGCAGCGAATTATAAAATTAAAAGATTTTTGGAGAACAACGTAAATCCTATTAAAACTGATTGATCTGATAGACTTGATTCAGCATTATGGGCTTATAGTACTGCTTGCAAAACTCGTCTGGGAATGTCTCCATATAGGCTCATATTTGGAAAAGTTTGTCATTTACAAGTTGAGTTAATGCATAAAGCTTACTCGGTGATAAAGGAATTTAATTTTAATTTAATGGATGCTAGAGAAAAATGATTATTGCAATTAAATGAGCTCAAGCAAATTAAGAATGAATCTTATGAAAATGCTAGAATTAATAACGAAAAGATGAAAATTTAGCATGATCAAAAGATTTTAAGGAAAAATTTTGAGCTTTGATAATAAGTTTTATTATACAATACTGGATTGAAATTATTTCCTGGGAAACTTATGTTAAGCTAGATGAGGCCATTTATTGTGATAAAAGTTTATCCTTGTGGGTTGTGGATATTTAAGATAAAAAAAATGATTACATAATTAAAGTAAATGGACATAGGTTGAAACCTTACATTGGAGAAAATAAGCCCTATTATAAAGAATCTTTGATGTTGGATTTATCAGAGTAAAACATTTGGATACGTTAGGTTGACAACGTTAAGCTAAGCGCTTTATGGGAGGAAACCCATAATCTATTTGTGTGATTTGATTCATGTTTTTTTATTTATGTAGTATTATGATCATCCTTTGCTATAGTAGCATTTTTAAACACTATTTAAGGTATTAAATTTGACTGGAAATTAAGGAAATTTGACAAAAGGCGAATCAATATTCCCTATGACAGTGGCGCCTAGCGCCAGAGTTCTGTAAAGATGGCGCCTAGCTGCCAAAATCTNTTATTTAAGGTATTAAATTTGACTGGAAATTAAGGAAATTTGACAAAAGGCAAATCAATATTCCCTATGACAGTGGCGCCTAGCGCCAGAGTTCTGTAAAGATGGCGCCTAGCTGCCAAAATCTGGTGCCTAAGCGCCATAGTTTCTGTACATGGGGAAAAGGGCTCCAAGCAGTTTTTTCCATTTCTTTTCTTTTAAACTGCCTTACCTTTGTCCCAAGTCTTCAAAACTACAAAAAATATACCATAGAGAAGAAATATTGAGGGACTTTGAGATCTTGCTTGCATTCACTTGCTTCCTTGGAGATTAAAAGTAATGGTATGGCCATTGGAGATAAGTTTGTGCATAATGATTCCCAAGCCAATTTCAATGGGTTTTCAGCACTAAGTTTGGAAAGGATGACGAGCAAATTTTAGAAGATTGAAGAGGAGTTGTCAAATCTGCACAACAAATTGCATAAAATATAACATCAATATGAGCATTTGGAGTGGCAAATGAAACTATCCAATCTCATGGTGTGTTATATAGATTAACAGATAACTATTTTTTGTAAGAACAATTTTATTGATGAAAAAATAACTATGGAATTTCCTCATGATCCTTTTTTCCACAATTTNCGGAGTGGCAAATGAAACTATCCAATCTCATGGTGTGTTATATAGATTAACAGATAACTTCTTTTTGTAAGAACAATTTTATTGATGAAAAAATAACTATGGAATTTCCTCATGATCCTTTTTTCCACAATTTGATCGCAACTATTTGACGTGTGAAAATGGTGATGAGAATGAGATCAACAAAGTTTAATCATTGGAAGCATTTTTGTGTTTAAGTGTTTATGTTATGTTGAATTTAGTAATGGATGTTTTGTGTGCTACTTAATCTAGTTGTTGATTGTGTTGATGTTTGTTCTTAATTTCTAGTGTTTAGGAAATTCATGAATATTTGTGTTTGTTGTATTGTTACTTGGTGGATATTAATGAATATTTTTGTTGTGTAAAATTTGACTTGGAATGGTAAATTAATCTCAAATTAAGAGTTAGAATTGGAAGATAGGAGATGTTTAGGAGATCATATACGAAAGGTGTGATATTAAATTACTGTGAAATTTTGGTTTAAAGACCTTTGTCTTGTTGTGTTACACTTATAATTCAAGAAAATAAAAATTTTAGGACTGGAATCTAGGCACCAGAACTGGCACCTACACACCAGGCCATTTTCACAGCTTGACGCCTTAGCACCAGATCCAATGCCTAGGTGTCGGTCCAACAGAACTGGCTAAAACTAAAAATATTCGCTTATTAAACAAAACTCATGCCATTATTGAAACCAAAGCTTCATCTTCTTCTTTTTTTTACAAAAATCTACTCTAGAGCACTTCTTAAAGATACAATTTTTAATTTTCTTCGCTCGAAACCACCAAATTTCAACTTCTCATGGTTAGATCAACATTTTGGCATAGTTATTTTGCATTTTCACCATGGATTTTTCATACATTGTGTGGAGACCAAAATTTACAAAAATATTTGATTAAATGGTGAAAAATCTATGGATCTAAGTTGTGTTAGTTTGAATAATCTTATAAGAAGCCTTTTATCTTAATTTTAAAACTTCTAAGAATTTTTCTTCCAACTTTTAGATGGCTCTTATGATGAAGCTGAGAAAGGGAAAGGAAACCTTTGAAAATTCCAAATATAAATGCATGAATTCATTACAATGAATTTGCATCATAGAGAAAGTTTATTACAGAGCTAAGCTTCTACAGACCCAATGGAGCTTTTGAAAATACTATTATGGCTCAACAATGGGAAAGCTTATGTTATTTTACTACTATTATCTTCTTTGCTGTCGTACTAGAGTTTTATGCAAACTTACGTGAAACAAATAATGAGGTCTTTGTTCAGGGAAGAGGAGTAGAGTTTACTGCTGAGCAGATCAATGGGATATATGGTTGGCCACCTACTATTGACTATTTTTAGTCAGAGTACACTCCATCTGAAGAAGATTTAGATCAGATCATTGCAAATTTGACTGATGGACATGGAGCCTGGAAGATTCAGAATGATTGTAAGTTAAAATTTTCTTCTTCCAAGCTCAATGTCACCTAAAAGGCCTGACATTATTTTATTTCTGCTCACATCCTTCCTCTAAATCCTTTAAGTGAGGTAACAAGAGATTGAGCCATATTAAATTACTACATTCAAGAGATGAAACCTATAGATTTTGGTTATACCTGATTTAATTTAAATAGTCTACTACTCAACACCTATTTTTTATTATACCTGTACTGTTCTCCTGCTAAGAAATTTTAAATTCTTCTCTTTCTTCATGCTTATTATAAACTGAACTATTTTAAACTAATTTTAAATTTAATCTTGGAGGAAGGCAGAAAACTTTTTAAAAACTAAACCTTATTTCTCTTAAGTAAAATATATTTTCAAAAATTATTTTAATATAACATGTGGTATGTTGGGTTAGCTTGTGATAACTATATTTTTGAGCTTATAAATAATATAATAAACTTAAGTAAAAGATTTTAATAATAAAGATTAATTCTGGATTTGAGATATTTAGTATAAACGTATAAAATTATGCTTTAACTATTTAACATAAAGAAAATTTTATTTTTGGAAAAGTTTTATAAAAAATCTTTTTCAAGTCTAATACACATTTATCAAGTAAGGAAATGTGGAAAGTTTTTAACTTTAAGAAGAGGATGTTGGTGTTCAAAATCATTAAAGCCTATCGAGATATAACAATCCTCACATGGCATGAAAAAAAATAAAGGAATGAAAATAATCCTGAAAGAAAAGAAAAGAACAGTAAAAAGAAAAGAAAAGCCAAAAAGAAGATATATGTGAGGAGAAGCTTGTGGAGATGCCTAATGAAAAATTGGCTTCACTAAAATTATCTGAAAGAAAGGGACTTAATTACATTTCTAAGCTTAATTATAAAGGATTAGTGATGCGAGTGGATTTAGTGTGTTAATTTTGCAATTATTTTTCAATATTACAAAATACACACGACTGATATAATAATAAATATGCAATGTAATCCCAACAAAAGTAATTTAAAAAAAAATAGTGTATCTCTAAAAAAATTTTAAACTGCAAAATCCCCTTTTAAAAATAACGCAAGTATACGTATCGCTTAAGTAATAAAGGGCTCTAATAGAGTTCCAGATATCTATCCTACAGGGAAGTTGGAAATGCATGTAAATAGTTCTTAAGATTATAATTATAATTTAAACTAAAAAAAGGTAAAGTGCGAAGTTTGAATATTAAGTACTAAAGGGAATGTTATTTGAAAATCAGTTGAAAGACAAAGTTAAATAAACCAAAAACTAAACTTTCAAAAGTAAAATTACAAATACTAAATAAAATTTTTGTTGGTGGAAATTTCAAATTTAAGAAAGCATCATTCCCCTTACAATGAGCATATAGATTGTGAAGAAATTAAAATCATTTTGAAAAAAATATATAAAAATTGTTTTGTGCCAAATAGAAGCAATTATATTCTTTACCCTCTTTCGAGTGCTACAAAGAACGTTGACTAATCCATAGTTTGGTCCCTAATTCTGTGGTTAGGCTGGGAGGATACTAGCTGCCACTCCAGAACTCCCACTACACCCTCCCCTGAGGGCTAACAATCTCATATTAGTTTCTAATCAACTGGATCAAATTCCAGATTTTAATCTGAAACTTTAAAATATCCAATTCTACATCCAACAAAGTATATTTTCCTATTTATTTGCACTCAATTCCATGGATGACATACTCTCCCATGAAATTAAGTGTTATTCTCCTCAAGTTGTAGAAATCATAGCCCTTTTAGAACATATGTTTCTCAACACATTTTAACATTTAAATTGGCAAGATCAAAAAGTAAATGAAGATCGAAGTTCAAATCATCACAAATTATTAACATTTAAAACCATAGAAAACAAAATTACTTCTTCACAAAACCATATTTTAAAGTAGGGAGAGGGATAAAGAAGACTAATCAGAATTCATGTGAAGGATACGACAAAACACATATTTCATATATAAAAATAAGTTTGCAAAATAAAACAAATAAAAGATACAACTTATCTCATAATTCTTCCTAAAAAAATCCCTAGAAGTTCTCTTCAAGCCTTTCTTACTTTACAAGAACTCTAAATTCTCTCCTAGAAGTGTAATGAAGAAGAAATCTCCCACCTTCCCTCTCCTCTTACAACCCTAGAAGAAAATATCCAAGCCCTTGAATTTCTCTCTCTATCTCTTCCTCTTGCCTTTCACGCCACCCCTTTCACGTCACCCCCAAATTCCTTGAAGTCTTCTTCTTTTATTTTGAGCTGCTTACTTTAAAAAGAGTTCAAATTTTCCTCTAAAATTGCCTCCAAAAGTCAACTCTTTTGAATTCAATAGATGTGTCATTTAATCCAAGAGACATATCCCTTCATAAAAGAACCTTCCAAAGTGTCTAGATGCATTGAATTACTCTAAAAGGTGTTCAGAACAAGTGTACCTTTAAAGATTCGAGCAAAATTTTCTTGAACCGCTTTAATCCTAAAAAACTCATCTCTGGCACATCTGGCACCAGATCTAGTGCATCATGCGCCAAGGCTCTGTCTAATAGTGCATCATGCACCAATCTGGCATATCATGTGTCAGATTCCCAAAATTTGTTGTTTTGGCTCCGAATTTTGTTTTTTTTTGCTACTTTTGCTCCAAATGCCTAAAAATATTATACCAAAAATACCCTTCTTTAAGTACAATATTACCAAAAATAGGCATAAAATACATACTTAAAATAACATATTATTTTGGTGTATCAAAATTTCCCTATCTTAAATGTTACTTGTCCTCAAGTGACACTTTTATTACATAAAAGCTAATGAATTAGGATAGGGATAAACTCATAACTTATTTACTTTAGTTCAATAAATAGAATAACAAATTTTAAGAAAAACCTTTAATAACTTAGATTCAAACTCTAAGTTTAAGAGTATTTAGTAATCAAATTTAAGATTTCTGAATCTCTATTCATTTCAAGAAGAATTGCAATTTGTCATATTTAAGATATTTAGAACACAACATAAAACATTTAATAACTATAAATTATTTAGGAAATCTAATGTTACTATTACAATTTCAATCCACAACATAACTTAAAAGTCTTTACTTTAATAGTTCCCAAATAAAAGTACATCAAAATACAATCTCAAATAAAAAACAAACATCAAAACAAACATCAAAACAAACTAAACTAGACTCATAAAAATATCACTCTTCATCACCTTCCTCATCATCATCATCATCATCATCTTCTTTTTCTTCTTCCTCATCTTCATCATTAATAGGAGCATAAGTAGTTGAATTGGAGCAAGGAGGAAATTCTTCATTGGGCTCACCATTAAGATATCTTAACATAGCAATCTCAAACTCTCCTCTGCTAATATTCATCATTATAAGCATTTCTTGCTCCAATATCTCCAATCTGACTTTACATATTTATTATGGGACTCTATTCCTGATTGCTCACATAAAGTGAAAATCAGGGCAGGATATCCCAAACCACTAGCTGTAGAACTACAAGCTATTCTTTGAGCATGATGAACTATGAGTGCACCAATATTTATTGCTTTCATGTTCTGAATGCAATAGTTCAACACCACTCTATCTTTTATAACATCAACAAGATGATTCATTGGTAATAACTTAGCAGAAATAAAGTGATATCATACCTTTGACTGACTAGTCAATAGGGAAGCAGAGACGTTAACTATTTTGTTATTCTTAATCTTCCATTCTCCTTTTCTACCAGTCTAAAAGGTAATCACTTAATCCGATGATGAATCAGTCATCACAAATTCAGTGTAATCATCATGATATACATTTTTTAGTCCATAAAAAGTATTGATCTGATTAGTAAATTCAACTTGCTTACCTCTAACCATGATGTGATCACCCTAAGTGAACCTCAGGTTAGCATAGAACTCCTGAATCATGGGGACAATTCCTACTGCCTTGAAGTAGCAAAATTTTTCCTTATTTGTAGCGAGGATCATCCTTTTGATCTCGCCACCCAGGTTTTCAAACACGTGTTCTTGGATCAATCTTTTGGTCTCCATTTGAGTATTATAACTATGTTGGGCCTTCAAG
>JXCR01147151.1:33244-79911 GCA_002079205.1 Phalaenopsis hybrid cultivar
TATATATATATATTGATATTTTTTATGTGATAAAAGACTTGGATGGTATAAAAAAATAAACTTTAAGGGTTGGGTATTTATGTAAATGCTCATGTCATAAAAAAGTGTGGCCAAGTAACATTTTCTAATAGAAAGTAGACAAAAGAATATGAAAAAAGTAAAATTGACTTTTTCTCAAACTGCTTCAACCAAGGCTGTCAAAACGGCTGGTTGTGCGCGAACAACTCTTGTTCGGTTCGTTAAGAAGCTCGTGTTCGACTCGTTCGCTAAGTTAACGTTCGACTCGCTAAGTCAAATATTTGTTCTTTCATGTTCGACTCTTGATATATATATATATATATATATATATATNTGTTTTAAATATTGTCTCAATCCTTAACATCTTATGGCTACGTGATTAGGGTTGTCAAAACGACTATTTGTTCGTGAACTGCTAGTGTTCGACTCGCTAACTAAACGAGTCGAACACGAATACACTTTTTGTGCTCGAAATATGAACGAGCCGAACACGAGCTGAGTCTGGGCTCGCTCATTTTGTGTCTTTTTACACCCCTAGCTTCAACTTTTTAATTTTTATCCAAACAAATAATTACAACCTTTTTTTTATTTTTTTGTCGGCAGCATCTCGTTGTCTCGTATCAGAAGACAAATCGATCCAATTCTTAATTCTCAACGCGTAATGTTGTTATTTATAAATTTAATAAATAAATAAATAAATAAATAAATAAATAAATAATGATTTTATTAGGACTTTTTCTCTCAAATAAAGTTTAAAATATTGAAATATCTGATCGGACTCTGAATATGGGCCAATGGAGCCCACGTGTAGCGAGACCGTCCACGGGCCCATTACGTTAAAGCATTGATTGGGCGGTTATGGGTAAGGCGATGTAAAAGCGCTTAAATTATTTTTAAAATACATATTTTTTATAACTATATTAATTCTGAAAAAAAAAAAATAATAACTCTCAGAACGTATTAATTTGAATTAATATTTGCATTATATTTTTATTTGAACCAATGTCCGCAATAAAAGAACTATTTGCGTTTTAAGAATACATATTAAAAATAGAATTTAATAGTCTCTTTTCTTATTGATGCTAAATTCATTTATATAAAATTAAATATTTTTTTTGTTCGCATATAAATTTTGACCATTTGAGCCTAATATTTTTTTTATAAAACTAATTGTAATCTAACACCTAGATGTGTGCTAGAAATTTTGGGCAGTAGAGTCATTGTTGAGAATTAGGGCAAAGAAAAATAAGAATCAGCACAAAACCAGAAGAACACAAAGATTTAAAGAGGTTCGACAAAGATGTCTACATCCTCGCGAGCAGAGCGACAAATTTCACTATTTCAGAGGAGTCCAGTATATACACATAGGGTTACACATCATATATATAGATAAAATCTACAGATAAAATTACTAACACGTCTTCGCTCCCCCAACCCACTTATCTATAAGAGACACATATCTTCACTCCAAGAGACTCCAAATTATGGTGTATAAGCCATAACTAACAAATCTTCACCTTGGCGAATATCTAGCCCCTTAGGAGAAATACATATACCTAACAAATCTCCACCTTGGCGAATATTTAGCCCCTTAGGAGAAATACATCATGAAGTTTCTTACACCGAAGTGAGTTGAACAACCATGTCGTTTAACAATGGCAAGCATTCAACAAGTTCAAGCAATACAATAACTTATTGATAGTATCTGGCTTGGTCAACATATCTGTTGTAATTTCATCATATGATTCAATAGAGTGAACTCCATATATAACTGTACTCCCCGACAATTTATAAATATTACATGTAGTGATCTTTCCTTTCATCACAATTAATGCACCTTTAACAATTCTGATGGTTTTTCTATTCTCGTCTGTTTTAAGAATAAAACTATTTCTATGTAAAGTGCCTAAGTAAATTAAATTCTTCTTCAAATCTAGAATATGTCTTACATCACATAATGTTCTGACAGTGTCATCGTGCATCTTAATTCTAACTTTGTCAATACCGACAATATTGTAACATCTATCATCTTCCAAATAGCTTGAACCAGAATCAGATAACTTGTACGAAGTAAACCATTACTTGTTATGTGTTATGTGATAAAAGTATCCTGAATCAAGAATCAATGTATCTTTCAACTGAGTTGTTGTAATTGAAAGTGCATCACCATCACTGTAATCTGTAATTTCACTATGCTCCATATTCATGGACTTGGAAGATACATCATGTTTCTCATCAAACTGCTTCTTGAACTTTGAACAATCTCTCTTCATATGTCTCAGCTCCTCTTCTTTCTTCCTTCCACGATCCTGCTTACCCTTAACATATAAATTGACGTCATAAGAGTTTTCTCCTGCATTCTGCTTCCGCTGGTTGAAAGCCAACAATGTTGCAGTGATTTCATCAACTTTGATAGTTTTTTCCCATATGTAAGAGTAGTCACCAAGTGTTCACAGGAAGAAGACAATGAACACAATAAAATCATTGTTCAATCTTCATCGTCAATACTCACATCAAGCCTTGACAAATCTGTGATTATTTGATTGAAGCCACTAACATGTTGCGCCAGATCAAAACCTTCTTGCATCTTCAGTCCATACAGCTTTTGCTTCAGATACAATTTATTCGTCAGAGATTTGAACATAAATTGAGTTTCCAATTTCTTCCATACCTCCCTGGAGATTTTAGAATCATCTCGTGATACATAACATCATCTACCAGACATAAATGTATGGTTGATGCAGCTAGTTGTTGCAATTCTTCTCAATCTTCATCCTTCATGGCATCTGGTTTCATTGCTCGCAAAGTCTTCAAGATTCTCTGTTGTGCCAACAGATATTTTACCCTTGTTTGCCATAATCCGAAGTTACCAGTTCCATCAAACTTCACCACCTCAATTTTTGCACCAGAAATTGTAGTCTGAAATTGATCCTGCAACAAACTTTTCTGCAAATTCCTCTGCTTTAGTTATCGATTTGATCGCTCAAATTCCTTTGAACAAATACTTAAGCCAGAACTCCTAGATTCGTCGAAGCTTCCTTCGCAAACCCTAGCATGCTTCACCCCTATGTTTCAACCTGCCGAGGCCAAAGCAGGTGATTCGTTTTGCCCTTGTCGCAAACCCTGCCTTTGTTCGGCCTGTTGTCGCAGAAGAAGTCGAACTCCTCTGCGTGCCTGCGCCGAACGCTTGCAGCCCTCTATTCGTGAATTCCGCTTGTCTTCTTATCGCACTAAAAAGCTCAGATGCCACATCGCCTCCTCTGTCGCGAACCTCCGGTGTCTCAGGCAGAAGAATTTGTGTGTCGCAAATCTCTGGTGTCACAGACAAAAGAATTCGCGAGCGGAAAAAGCCCTCCGCAGGACACCTGCTCGAACTCGCATGCGGAAGAAGCTCTCTCGTAAATTCATGAACTGCTCCTCCGCTCGCGAGCTTCGCCGAACCACAGAGCCACTTTTTCGAAAACGCTGCAAATCGCTGAACTCCCAAAAGCCCTAATCGAATTCCTCTTTCCCGCACCGCCAAAATTTTTCTTCCCTGCTCTCAAATCTCACTCTAATACCACTTGCTGAGGAATTAAAGCGAAGAAAACAAGAATCGACACAAAACAAGAAGAACAAAGAGATTTAACGAGGTTCGACAAAGATGCCTACGTCCTCGGGAGCAGAGCGACGAATTTCACTATTTCAGAGGAGTCTAGTACATGCTCATAGGGTTGGACATCATGTATATAGATAAAACCCAAAGATAAAATTACTAACACGCACTCGCTGCCCCAACCCACTTATCTCCAAGAGACACACATCTTCACTCCAAGAGACTTAAAGTTCTGGTATATGAGCCATACCTAACGGTCATGGATTATCATCTTAGCGTTGCACGAGAATTCAACACACACTCAAGTAAAAGAAAACAACCAGCAATGACGCCAGAAGTTTTTACGTGAAAAATTTGTAAGTAGGAAAAAATCATTGGGCCTGACCAAATTTTAACGTTGGTCGTCAATCACCACCGATCGTCGTCGACCACCGTTGACCGTCGTCGATCACTACTAATCACCGTTGACACTCACTATCGAAACTAATTGCAAAGCCCGTCACGGCAAATAAATTTAATGTCAGCATCGATTACTTGGTACCAATAACACTTCAAATATCAAACAAAAACTTCCAACATCGATGTTGATGTCGATCATCATCGACATGAACGCAGTTAAAACCTATTATCGCACCAAAATCATTGACAAAACAGAGAAAAAAAAGTTTTTTTTAATAAAACTTTGTTCAAAATAAATCTCAACAATTGGGAAAGCAACCAAAAAAAGTCTTTGACAACATAATTGTCAAAATAGGCTGCAAAAATTGGCATAATAAAATGTCACAAAAAAATATCAGAACACATAAGAATATAGTAATTCAACCTACATAAAATAATATATTAATATTATATAGTTTTAAAAAATATCAAATATTTATGTTTTATCTTAAATCTCAATATAAATGTCCATAAGATGCCCGAAATGCAGAAAATTTCTGCTCACTTGGGGAAATAGGTGGAAGGAGCTTCATGTGGTGGTCGTGTATATGATAAATATTAATAAGATTTAGTTCATATACTCAAATCTGAGAATGGATATTTAAGACTATATGCCACTAGAATGAGAGCTAATAAAGTGGCATAGTTAGTGGTGTTGTTGGTAGTAATCTCTTTATACATATGTATCATCTTCTTCTTGGTAAATTTAAAGGTTATCGACTCATAAATAGGGTTATCTCCACATCCCATTGTCATTTGCGATAAAAATAAATGTCCATGCCTTAGCCCTAAACCCTAAACAAGGTCCAGGCCTTAATACTAAATCAGCGTCGTACATCGCCACTGACACCAATTCTTATTATCATCGCTAATGCTAACACCTAACGTCAACATCAAAGTTTGATTTTACCACCAATGTAAATGTTTGACATTGATATAAACGCATACACGAACATCAATACCAATGTTGATGCTTACCATCTCTACTTAGTTTGATGCCTGTCTTCTTGGTCATCAGTTTTCTCTTCTATAAGTAGATCTTCAAATAAACGACCAGCATGCGTGCAAGATTTTCAGAGTATTAATAAATGAAAAACTCTTTCAATTATGACTAATACTCAAATATATTATAAACTTGTGGACGACCAGCACGTGATATACGAGGTTATGCTTTAATATTTAAGCCCTGTATTATTCTCGTATATGTTGATGTGACAAATATTAATTACTTTACTTATAAGCATCATTGGAGTAGCCTCAATTGCGCTCATCATGCAGTAGATTATGCGTCGATTATTCCAATGGAGAGTGAGATTTTTTATCAATTTTGTTATCAATTTGTTATCAAGAAATTAACTAAGAAAAAATATTGTGGCTTTCACGTGTATCGCGTTGTAAATGATTCATTGTATTCAATGAACAATTCGAATTCAGCTCGATTAATACTTGTTTAACCTTACTCAAATTAATAAATAAACAAGTTGAATTGTTTTTAAAAACTTAGGGGTTTAATGAACAAAACTTAAAGGTGATCCAACTCATTCATCAAGTGTGCTAATGTTTAACAAGTAACTTTATAAATGCTCAATAATAAATTAGGTGTTAGTTATATGATATATGACTTAAATAAAAATGAATTTAAGGAACTTGTTTGACCACACATTTAATAGGAATTTATTATTATTTAATATCAATAATCATATTAATTTAATGGAGTTCATTCTTAATTTATTTATTTCAATGAATAAATTTATTAGTGTTAATTTCTATTATTTAAATTTAAGTAAGCATACTTGTAATTTTATATATTTTTATTTATTTTTTCTAAATTAGTTAGATACTAATTCAACATTTATTTGTTAGTGTTAATTTCTATTATTTAAATTTAAATAAGCATACTTGTAATTTTATATATTTTTATTTATTTTTTCTAAATTAGTTAGATACTAATTCAACATTTATTTGTTTGCTTAGTTGTTTAATTACTTTTCTAAATTATAGATTAATGCTTTAAGCAAAAATCTAATTACTCCTTTAAATGTAAGTTTATTTATTAATTCAATAAAGTTTACTTTTAATTAACATAAACAAACAAAGTAAAAAAATATATCCGAAAGATCAGCTCCAGCTCAAGCCAAATATAATTTCAATTAAGCAAATTATTAAGTACATATATTTTCTTATCCAATTGTTAAGTAAATAAATTACGACCATTTTATAATTTTTATTTATATATTTAATTNTGTTCACGTTTGTCTCATTTACTTATCGAACGAATCGAACACGAACTCATTGACGAACCGAACACAGAGTGTTCGCGAACAACGAGCTTTTTTGACAGCCCTATTGACCACACATTCAATAGGAATTTATTATTATTTAATGTCAATAATCATATTAATTTAATAGAGTTCATTCTTATTTTATTTATTTCAATGAATAAATTTATTAGTGTTAATTTCTATTATTTAAATTTAAGTAAGCATACTTGTAANGTTGCAATTCTTCTCAATCTTCATCCTTCATGGCATCTGGTTTCATTGCTCGCAAAGTCTTCAAGATTCTCTGTTGTGCCAACAGATATTTTACCCTTGTTTGCCATAATCCGAAGTTACCAGTTCCATCAAACTTCACCACCTCAATTTTTGCACCAGAAATTGTAGTCCAAAATTAATCCTGCAACAAACTTTTCTGCAAATTCCTCTGCTTTAGTTATCGATTTGATCGCTCAAATTCCTTTGAACAAATACTTAAGCCAGAACTCCTAGATTCGTCGAAGCTTCCTTCGCAAACCCTAGCATGCTTCACCCCTATGTTTCAACCTGCCGAGGCCAAAGCAGGTGATTCGTTTTGCCCTTGTCGCAAACCCTGCCTTTGTTCGGCCTGTTGTCGCAGAAGAAGTCGAACTCCTCTGCGTGCCTGCGCCGAACGCTTGCAGCCCTCTATTCGTGAATTCCGCTTGTCTTCTTATCGCACTAAAAAGCTCAGATGCCACATCGCCTCCTCTGTCGCGAACCTCCGGTGTCTCAGGCAGAAGAATTTGTGTGTCGCAAATCTCTGGTGTCACAGACAAAAGAATTCGCGAGCGGAAAAAGCCCTCCGCAGGACACCTGCTCGAACTCGCATGCGGAAGAAGCTCTCTCGTAAATTCATGAACTGCTCCTCCGCTCGCGAGCTTCGCCGAACCACAGAGCCACTTTTTCGAAAACGCTGCAAATCGCTGAACTCCCAAAAGCCCTAATCGAATTCCTCTTTCCCGCACCGCCAAAATTTTTCTTCCCTGCTCTCAAATCTCACTCTAATACCACTTGCTGAGGAATTAAAGCGAAGAAAACAAGAATCGACACAAAACAAGAAGAACAAAGAGATTTAACGAGGTTCGACAAAGATGCCTACGTCCTCGGGAGCAGAGCGACGAATTTCACTATTTCAGAGGAGTCTAGTACATGCTCATAGGGTTGGACATCATGTATATAGATAAAACCCAAAGATAAAATTACTAACACGCACTCGCTGCCCCAACCCACTTATCTCCAAGAGACACACATCTTCACTCCAAGAGACTTAAAGTTCTGGTATATGAGCCATACCTAACGGTCATGGATTATCATCTTAGCGTTGCACGAGAATTCAACACACACTCAAGTAAAAGAAAACAACCAGCAATGACGCCAGAAGTTTTTACGTGAAAAATTTGTAAGTAGGAAAAAATCATTGGGCCTGACCAAATTTTAACGTTGGTCGTCAATCACCACCGATCGTCGTCGACCACCGTTGACCGTCGTCGATCACTACTAATCACCGTTGACACTCACTATCGAAACTAATTGCAAAGCCCGTCACGGCAAATAAATTTAATGTCAGCATCGATTACTTGGTACCAATAACACTTCAAATATCAAACAAAAACTTCCAACATCGATGTTGATGTCGATCATCATCGACATGAACGCAGTTAAAACCTATTATCGCACCAAAATCATTGACAAAACAGAGAAAAAAAAGTTTTTTTTAATAAAACTTTGTTCAAAATAAATCTCAACAATTGGGAAAGCAACCAAAAAACGTCTTTGACAACATGATTGTCAAAATAGGCAGCAAAAATTGGCATAATAAAATGTCACAAAAAAATATCAGAACGCATAAGAATATAGTAATTCAACCTACNAGTCTTTGACAACATAATTGTCAAAATAGGCTGCAAAAATTGGCATAATAAAATGTCACAAAAAAATATCAGAACACATAAGAATATAGTAATTCAACCTACATAAAATAATATATTAATATTATATAGTTTTAAAAAATATCAAATATTTATGTTTCTTCTTAAATCTCAATATAAATATGTCCATAAGATGCCCGAAATGCAGAAAATTTCTGCTCACTTGGGGAAATAGGTGGAAGGAGCATCGTGTGGTTAGTGGTGTTGTTTGAGACTATAGGTATGTATCATCTTCTTCTTGGTAAATATAAAGGTTATGGACTCATAAATAGGGCTATCTCCACATCCCATTGTCATTTGTGATAAAAATAAATGTCCATGCCTTAGCCCTAAACCCTAAACAAGGTCCAGGCCTAAGTACTAAATCAACGTCGTACATCGCCACCGACACCAATTCTTATTATCATCGCTAATACTAACACCTAACGTCAACATCAAAGTTTGATTTTACCACTAATGTAAATGTTTGACGTTGATATAAACGCATACCCGAACATCAATACCAATGTTGATGCTTGCCATCTCTACTTAGTTTGATGCATGTCTTCTTGGTCATCAGTTTTCTCTTCTATAAGTAGAACCTTCAAATAAACGACCAACATTTGCGCAAGATTTTCAGAGTATTAATAAATGAAGAACTCTTTCAATTATGACTAATACTTAAATACATTATAAACTTGTGGCCGACCAACACGTGATATACGAGGTTATGCTTTAGCATTTAAGCCCTGTATTATTCTCGTACATGTTGATCTGACAAATATTAATTACTTTACTTTATTTATTAGTTCAATAAATTTTACTTTTAATTAATATAAACAAACTAAGTAAAAAAAATATATCAGAAAGATCAGCTTGAGCTCAAGCCAAATATAAATTCAATTAAGCAAATTATTAAGTAAATATATTTTCTTATCCAATTGTTAAGTAAATAAATTACGACCATTTTATAATTTTTATTTATATATTTAATTNATTTTTCTAAATTAGTTAGATACTAATTCAAAATTTATTTGTTTGCTTAGTTGTTTAATTACATTTCTAAAATATAGATTAATGCTTTAAGCAAAAATCTAATTACTCCTTTAAATATAAGTTTATTTATTAATTCAATAAAGTTTGCTTTTAATTAATATAAACAAACTAAGTAAAAATATATATCAGAAAGATCAGCTTGAGCTCAAGCCAAATATAAGTTCAATTAAGCAGATTGTTAAGTAAATAAATTACGACCATCTTATAATTTTTATTTATATATTTAATTTACATTAGAATAAAAATTTAACCAATAAATTTATATTCATTGTCTTAACAAAATTATATGATTAAATTATTGAGAATTTAATTAAATAAAATATTAGAGTTATAATTTTATTTATATTGTGCTTGAATTGATTGTTTGGACTAAATAAAAAATCACATTCAATTTTAAGAGAAATAAACCATAGATTAGCGGAAGCGTACCGGAGTCCATTAGATCGATTGCACATGGTATGATCTTCCAATCTGCAGATTTTCTAAAGTTTCTTTAGTTTCTTTTTGATGGGGTACAAAAAAATTGATGTGTCTCTCTGCAAATCGGGGATTATTACCCTTAAAAGTAACTAACAGGCGGTTACAAAAAATTTTGATTAATTCTAATTCTGCCCCTCATCAAATTAGAATTTGCACTTATGGTATCTACACTATAATATCATGACCAATGTGCCCAAAATCATAAACTTAATTCTAAATTAGACCACAACAGTTTTGACTTATTAAATGATCACCCAACACATTTATTAATTACATTATAGTCCCAAAATTAATCCAATATTGATAACATATTGGTTCAAAATAAAATGTATTAAATTTAATTACTTTGCTCGATTTAATGAATCATTATATGCAAAGATAAATATGTATAAAATAATATTTTAATATTACATAAAAGTACGTTTTTTTAAAAAAAATAAAAAAATGAAGGCATGACAGGTCATTTTATAAAATATTTTCCTCATAACATTATTGGCATGCTAATAAAGTGATTAGGAAGCAATACCTGTTCCAGCCTTGGCCTCTAATTTCGAATAAAATAATTGATTTTAGAGTAATGGCATTTTGTCGAATTCTTACTTCGTTTTTTTGTCGAGCGCTTTAACTTTTTTTTTTTGTAAATTATTTTTTAACGTAATTATTGGCATCAATTTTTTTATTTTTTCTATGCTAGAAACATATTTTTGATATTATAGGATTGTATTTAATACGAAAGTTCTCGTGACTCCAAATGATGATGAAAATCATTTTAACTCGAATCGGGCTCAAATTTAACTTGATCAATTATAAATTTGTCCGGACAATCTTGAAGGACGAAAAGGGCCGAGCGACCGCATTCCGAATGTTGATTTTACTTATGGTGGGTACCCATATTGAAGGTGTTTAGTACACCAGTATCATTCGACACGACGCACACAGATTGAGGCCAAATCGGTTTGTCCGTTGACGAAATTTGTCCAAACGGTCCCGGACGGCAAAACAGGCCATGTGAACACGTTCTAAATGTTGATTTTGAATAAGAAGGAAACCATATTAATGGTGTTTCATACACNAACATATTGGTTCAAAATAAAATGTAATAAATTTAATTACTTTGCTCGATTTAATGAATCATTATAAGCAAAAATAAATATATATAAAATAATATTTTAATACTACATAAAAGTACGCTTTTTAAAAAAAATAAAAAAAAAATGAAGGCATGAGAGGTCATTTTATTAAATATTTTCCTCATGACATTATTGGCATGCTAATAAAGTGATTAGGAAGCAATACCTGTTCCAGCCTTGGCCTCTAATTTCGAATAAAATAATTGTTTTTAGAGTAATGGCATTTTGTCGAATTCTTACTTTACTTTTTGGTCGAGCGCTTTAATTTTTTTTTAATGTAATTATTGGCATCAATTTTTTATTTTTTCTATGCTAGACATATATTTTTGATATTATAGGATTTTGTATAATAGGAAGGTTCTTGTGATTCAAAACGATGATGAAAATCATTTTGATTCTAATCGGGATCAAATTTACCTTGATCAACAATAAATTTGTTTGAACGATCTTGAAGGATGAAGAGGGCCGAGCGGCCGCGTTCGGAATGTTAATTTTACGTATGGTGGGAATCTATATTGATGGGGTTTAGTATACCGGTCTCATTCCACACAACGCACTCAAAGTGAGGCAAAATCGGTTTGTTTGTTGATGAAATTTGTCCATACGGTTCCGAATGACAAAACAGGTTGCGTGAACACGTTCTAAATGTTTATTTTGAATAAGAAGGAAATCATATTGATGGTGTTTTATATATGAGCACATGACACAGATTGAAACTCGAACTTAAAATATATAAAAATTAGTGGAATAATTCAAATGTGGGATGAGAAATAACCAAATAATATGAAATTATTACTCTGTGTGTGCGTGTGTGCCGCTCGCCGTTACTCTTTGGTGATGCAATCTTGCGTAAGTCTTCTGGGGTAATGGGCTCTATTCCGCCTAAGAGCATCTGTCTTGCAGTGCAGAATTTAGTTCTTAGACACGTGATGGTGACCGGGGACTTGTATCATAGCCTCTGATCATTATATATATATATATATANCCCATTTTGTTGTGAGCTCCCAACCGCACTTAAATAAGTGCAACAATCTCCACTCCCCTATTCTCCTCCAAAACCGTGAAGCATAGCTTTCCCTACCTCAGTCTCCAACCTGTGGAGGAGCAAGGCAGCCACTCCTCTCCATTCTAGCCAAGTAGCCCTCAATCAGCGAAATAGCAAACTCTTTCTTGGGCTTTCCTCCAAGAAGGAGAGCATCTTCCACCTTCAGGAAAGAAAATGAGCTAGCTTCGCCGGTGTGTGGTAGCAGCTAAAAGCAAGCAATAAGAACCCTTCTCCAACAGTTACGAAGGTGAAAAAAGCGTACAACTCCTCCACTTATATTCTTAGCGAGCCTCTAGGTTTGTTTGTTAGAAAATCTAAGGCTAGGTTCGTCTTTGGGCTTGGAAGAAACCGATAGGTTAGGGAAGCTTTCGTTGGACAAAGTCGCCTATGAATCTGAGTGATATCCTTGTAAAAGCCTTAGCCCGAACTAAAATCGATTGGAATCCGTGTTTCCCCAGGCTTTGGTGGTTCCAACATTGCTAAGAGGTGTTGGAACATTTGGATTTTGTGGAATAGAAAAAGCTTTGTAGCTAATTCATCTCACAAAATCGTGAAGGTTTGTAGAATGGGAAAAGTTTTGTAGCTAATCCTTCTACAAAATTGTTGAGAGTTTTCCACACTTTTCTTGTCAAAGCCAGAGGCGGCTATACCATACATCCATTTGCTAAAACTTGGGTTCTTATCTGAGGGTGCTAGGACGATAATGGCTCGCTATCGAGATTTTAGCATGTGCATTGCTTCACATGTATATCATGTTGTATGTTTGCATCTTGCATGTTGTATGTGCCACTTAGGCCCGACCGGCTGTCCCGACTCGGTCAACTTAGCATTTAGGTTTGACCTTCCGCCCCGACCCAGCTGACAGACCACTTAGATTTCATCGACCACCCTAGCTCGGTTTAAATTTGAACATCCTTTTCTCTTCTTTCCAATGATGACTTTATCATTTTTCTTGTTAAGCATAATCTCACCTCTTCGAGCTCTATCTGTTTAGGTTCATATAAACTAGAGTTTCGATCTTTTGACTTTAGGGCTATTGAGGCCCACTTTGATAACAAAATTCATGGATTGCTGACAAGGGGCTCCGGTTATGTTAGGTCAACTACCTTCACGACCAGGTAAACTTGGGGTCTACAAAGTTTAGGATGATAGACCTGTGATATTCTGACCTGACTACCTATTATTTTTTAGTGATCTTTTCCTCCTTGTTGACAACTCTTTCGAGCCATGTCGATTTCTTTGACAAATTGTTGATATCGTCTCGTGGGTCCCGCATGCCTAGACATCGCCACATGTAGTGGTGACGGTAATTCACCCTCTGTTCTATAGCTTAGTATAGATGTCGAAAGCATTGAGATTCTCTCTTGAGATGATTTAAATTCATTGGTTTCCTAAGTAATCATATTTTATTAATTATGTAAGCAAGACCCATTTTATCGAGAGTTTTTTTGGACATCCCCCAAGATGTAATCAACCAAAGGAATATGTTCCCTTAGGAGTGTTATTGACCCCAGAACAAGTATTTTTTACTTGATTCTCTGGTTGTGTGTTGTTCTTATAAGGTCTCTTCATGGATATGTCTCCAAGGTGTTTTCGATCTGATCTCATTTCAGATGTATGCTTTGGGGCTATCCACGTGAAGTTCACTTTTCAAAAATTTATCTCATTTGTCTATTGCTTGTCATATATCCTTCTTTTCGGTTTCCTCTCCTCTTTAGATTATTTATTTTATCCGAGAAGAAGATTTACTCGAATAAGAGAATAATACGATGATTACAAATAGACAAGCTGATGACTCAGTTAAAAATAAAATAAGGGAAAACGAAAACAACAATTATATGATAATTATATCAATTTTAACACTGAATAAATTGGATTTATTTACATTATAACATCGTGCATGTAATGATAATTAATCATGTTGATTATTCATTCATTATAAGAGAAAAGTATTTCTTTAAAATCGAAGATTCATATTATATATATAAATTTCCTTAAGAAAAGCCATATTCAACCACCCACAATTCCAAACAAATGTTTAAATTACATGTAGACTCAAAATAAAATAAAAAAACTTCTATTTCAACAAACATACAATTAAACTAACCAACTCAACGATATAGACAAAATGATGTTAAAATTGGTCTAATCTGAGTCAAATCATGCACATATCAAGTCATTTTACCATTTTTGAAAGCTTTTGGTGCTCAATTGGAAAGTTGAATGGATTCCAAATCTAACAAGCTTGTAATCAAATCGAGTGCCTCGACGAGACGAGTCCAACGAGTTTAAGATCACTTAATTCTAACAACGTTAAGACACTTAAATGTCCAAAAAATATCATCTAATCAAGTGAATCTTTCTGGACCATCTGATGGAGTGGACTAGATTCCTATCTTTTTTGCGAAGAGGTCTCTCTGAGACTGTAGAAATAAAGCCCAACCCCTTCATGAATAGAGACTTACACCTTGAACTAGAGGAAGACATGAGTTTGGAGGAGGATCGAGAAGGAGATGAATTTCAGTGTCATTTCTGCATTGAAGATTCGACGAATGCTTTTCTCCTGCAACCATCGCCATTGCCGATCACTGTTGACAATCCCTTGCTTGTTGTAGTGAAGCTCTGTGCAAAGTCAAGACGTACGTTACAGAGTAATGAAGCATCATACGGTACGATACATCATCCTGAGCACATTGGATCTTGACAATCCCAACTGCAACCGTTCCTAATCATTGCGCATCGATTTCTTCAGCATACAAACATTGTACTTTGAGGAACTATGTAGCCCTATCCTATCTGTGGCATTGAACTAACAATCACTAATTCATAATAAATCATTTAAATTGAGTTAGATCCCGTGATTTTTTTCTCTGATTTTTCACATAAAAATATCTGATCTCTACTTGTATATTCTATTATCTGAGTATGTGTTGGACTTGATACTATAATCATTCTACCGCCGTGACACATCAATTAACATACATAATATTTACACTTTTAATATTATGATAAAACTATTATCATTATTCATTTTAAAAAATAAATTATATATTTTTATACCTACATTTATAATAAACAAAAAAGTTTAGATATTAGGTATTTACGCATATAATAATTGTGTAGTATATATGAAAAATTTCCTAAGAAAATAAAGATGTTTTTTAATAATTTTATATAACCTTATATTCTATTCAATTTTTTTTAATTGATATATATATATATATATATATATATATATATATATATATATANTGTGTTTCCCTAGGCTTTGGTGGTTCCAACATTGCTTAGAGATGTTGGAACATTTGGATTTTGTGGAATAGAAAAAGCTTTGTAGTTAATTCATCTCACAAAACCGTGAAGATTTGTAGAATAGGAAAAGCTTTGTAGCTAACCCTTCTACAAAATTGTTGATAGTTTTCCCCACTTTTCTTGTCAAAGTCAGAGGCGGCTATACCACACATCTATTTGCTAATACTTAGGTTCTTATCTGAGGGCGCTAGGGCGATAATGGCTCGCTATCGGGATTTTAGCATGTGCATTGCATCACATGTTATATCACGTTGTATGTTTGAATCTTGCATGTTGTATGTGCCACTTAGGCCCGACCGGCTGTCCCGACCCGGTCAACTTAGCATTTAGGTCTGACCGTCCACCCCGACCCAGTTGACCGACCACTTAGATTCGATCGACCACCTTGGCTCGGTTTAAAGTTGAACCTCCTTTTCTCTTCTTTCCAATGATGACTTTATCATTTTTCTTGTTAAGCATAATCTCGCCTCTTCGAGCTCTATCTGTTTAGGTTCATAGAAACTAGAGTTTCGATCTTTTGACTTTAGGGCTACTGAGGCCCACTTGGACAACACAATTCATGGATTGCTGACGAGGGGGTCTCCACTTGTGTTGGGTCAACTACCTTCACGACCAGATAGACTTGGGGTCTACACTGTTTGGGATGATAGACCTGTGGTATCCTGACCTGGCTACTTATTCTTTTTTAGTGATCTTTTCCTTCTTGTTGACAACTCTTTCGAGCCATGTCGATTTCTTTAACAAATTGTTGATATGGTCTCGTGGGTCCTGCATGCCTAGACATCGCTGCATGTATTGGTTACGGTAATTCACCTTCTGCTCTATGGCTTAGTATAGATGTCAGAAGCATTGAGATTCTCTCTTGAGATGATTTAAATTCATTTGCTTCCTAAGTAATCATATTTTATTAATTATGTAAGCAAGACCCATTTTATTGAGAGTTTTTTTGGACATCCTCCAAGATGTAATCAACCAAATGAATATGTTCCTTTAGAAGTGTTATTGACCCCAAAACAAGTATTTATACTTGATTCTCTGGTTGTGTGTTGTTCTTATAAGGTCTCTTCATGGATATGTCTCCAAGGTGTTTTCGATCTGATCTCATTTAAGACGTATGCTTTAGGGCTATCCACGTGAAGTTCACTTTTCGAAAATTCATCTCATTTGTCTATCGATTGTCGTATATCATTCTTTTCGGTTTCCTCTCCTCTTTAGACCATTTATTTTATCCGAGAAGAAGATTTACTCGAATAAGGGAATAATATGATGATTATAAATAGACAAGCTGATGACCCCGTTAAAAATAAAATAGGGAAAAACGAAAACAACAATTATATGATAATTATATCAATTTTAAGACTGAATAAATTGGATTTATTTACATTATAACATCGCGCCTGTAATGATAATTAATCATGTTGATTATTCATTCATTATAAGAGGTATTTCTTTAAAATCGAAGATTCATATTATATATATAAATTTCCTTAAGAAAAGCCATATTCAACCACCCACAATTCCAAACAAATGTTTAAATTACATGTAGACTCCAAATAAAAAAAAAACTTCTATTTCAACAAACATATAGTTAAACTAACCAACTCAACGAGATAGACAAAATGATGTTAAAATTGGTCTAATCTGAGTCAAATCATGCACATATCAAGCCATTTAACCATTTTTGAAAGCTTTTGGTGCTCAATTGGAAAGTTAAATGGATTCCAAATCTGACAAGCTTGTAATCAAATTGAGTGCCTCGACGAGATGAGTCCAACGAGTTTAAGATCACTTAATTCTAACAACATTACGACACTCAAATGTCCAAAATATCATCTAATCAAGTGAATATTTCTGGACCATCAGATGGAGTGGTCCAGACTTCTATCTTTTTTGGGAAGAGGCCTCTCCGAGAGTATAAAAATAAAGCCCAACCCCTTCATGAATAGAGACTTACACCTTGAACTAGAGGAAGACATGAGTTTGGAGGAGGATCGAGAGAAGGAGATGAATTTTAGTGTCGTTTCTGCATTGAAGATTCGACGAATGCTTTTTACTCCTGCAACCATCGCCACTGTCGATCACTGTTGACAGCCCCTTGCTCGTTGTAGTGAAGCTCTGTGTAGAGTCAAGACGTACGTTACAGAGTAATGAAGCATCATAAGGTACGACGCATCATCCTGAGCACAGTGGCACATCTCAAAGACAGCATACAGAGATCTTGACAACCCCAATTGCAACTGTTCCTAATCTTTGCGCATCGATTTCTTCAGCATACAAACATTGTACTTCGAGGAACTATGTAGCCCTATCTTATCTGTGGCACAAGGGTTGAACGAACAATCTCTAATTCATAATAAATCATTTAAATTTAATTAGGTCTTGTGATTTTTTTTCTCTGGTTTTTCACATAAAAATATCTGATGTCTCTACTTGCATCTTCTATTATCTGAGTATGTGTTGGATTTGATACTATAATCATTCTACCGCCGTGAATCACCGGACACACATCAATTAACATACATAATATTTACACTTNGTGCCGACAAAGTAGTTTTGTTTAATATTTTATGTTTTCTTATGCGCGTCTTATCTGGACTAATCTGTAAGTTTATAGATTGATGTTCCGTTTACGTATGAGCGGACGTCATGTGTCGCCTTTTCGAGAGAAATATTTGAGTACTTAGAGTTGTGTACACATTAAAAAAATTTGGAGGGTACATATATGTTATATTTAGGTTACAAGAAGAATTACAAGAGATAAAATTTAAGTGTAACATATTTGTACCCTTCTAATAACCTAATATGTACGCAACTCTACGTAAATCTTACGTACGCAAATATTTCTCCATAATCAGATATTGTCACATTAAAAGCCGCCTGGAAATTATTTTTATAAGAATTTAATTTTATACGACATAATTTTATATATTTACATATCTACGCTAATTGCTCGAAAAATTTACCGTTAGTAGTATTTAGTAAATCTGAATTTGTTAACTTCATTTCTTTGTTGAACTTATTAAATTTGAATTTAACATGAATGAAAATCAATATTTGAATCTTAAATCTAAAATTTCATAGATGAATGAAATTTATGAATTTTTTTTTTTTTTTTATTTTTGCGTTTGGCTTGATTTAGTAAATCTCCGCCATAAACTCATTAACATGGGCTACCAAACGAAAAACTATTGCATACGGAACGGTCATCTACAGTGAGGATGTATTTCGGTGGACCCCACTTTCAACTTTTTTTATTTTTATTTTAAAAAAAAATTTTGATTGCATTTTCACCGTGATCTACGGTGTAGATTGGACATCGTATACATCTTTGCATGCATGGTATGCAATAATTTTTCCAAACACCCCCTTTATATGTGAAATGACATCATCCGTTAATTTTCTAAAAAATGAAATATCAATTTTCATATTTATATCTTTAATGCTCATATTTTATAAATATAAACATCAAAATTTAAATGTTATATATGTAAATAAATAAAAGTTGTGTGACATGCATGTAAATTTTCCTGTTTTCTCTTTTAGTTTTTATTGAGCATTTACATGCCTATTACAAAATTTTTTGTATATTTACATCTCAGATTCCTAAACTTTCATATTTATGCATGTAAGAGGCAAATTTTAATATTACATCAAAATATCAATATTAGTAACTTTTTTTTAAAATAAAACATGTCGTTTATGACATTAAAATTCAATAAATATATTTATAAATTTTAGGTGTTAGATATGCAAATGCATAGAAAGTGTGTGTGGTATGTATATAAATTTCTCTTTTTCTAAAGTGATTCTTTCAACATTATTTATTTATCTTTTTTATATTTATCGTTATTGCCTTAAAAACATGCGGCGTAGCGTTTCGTGCCAGAGAATCTATGCTGCTTGAATGATATAAAAATGTCTTAGTATTTTACAAAGATCAGTCACACGAATAAAAGAAGATAGATATGAGAGTAGGAGCCCTTATATGGAAAACTCCAAAGAGAAAGAATCATGGGGCCTGAGCCAATTTAAATGATTTCACTACGTCAATCTAAGTTACAAGACTTAATCGACGTTCGAATAGTCCAGAGCAATCCTACACAAGTGGAGTTTACTGATTTGACTTTCACCAAAAGGTGTGGTAGAACACGTTTGGGAAGTGAGAACAACTTGTCTATTGTGATGGGAGACAGGGGTTGGAGCAGTGTGATAGAAGTCTACTGACATCATCACTTGCAGTGTGCGACATAGTGATAGTGGTTAACAACAGTGACGACATCGACCACGTTAATGACAAAGATAGTCTGATGAGAGTGGTGACCAAGCGACAACAATAGTTATGCCCATCGACAATAGCGATAGTAGCGACAGTGGCCTACCAACTGTGGTCTAATGACGACGTCAACAGTGACAGTGGCTGGTCAACATTGTCCAACGATGATAGTGGTGGTATAATAAAGATACATAGTGTGACGAAGATGACAGTGGTGGTGGGTCCGGCAATGGTGGTCGGATGACTACGACAGTTGGACTACGGTGGTTCGATTGTGAAGGCAAGCATACAACAATGGTTCACTGTCGGCAGTGATGATAATGACAGAGATAGACTGATGAGGGTGGCGGCCAAGCGACAGCGATAGTTATAGCCACACATCAGTGGTCATACAATTGTGATGATCCAATGATGGTAGAGCTCAAGAATTCTTAAGAGCTTATAACTCTCTTCAATTTTTCTCATCGTGTTTTAGGTCCCCATTCATGAAGGGAGTGGGGACAAATTTATAAATTTGATGAGGGACATCCCACGTAAATATTGCTTGAAGTTGGACAAGTCCATCAGACATCCCATGTCAATTCTCTTCATAAAATGATATTTTATAAGTATCTAAGTGTCTTAATGATGTCAAAATTAAGCTTAGTTAGGCTTGTAAGATTTTTCTAGTCAAGACACTATTTAATCAAAATCTCGTCATATTTGGAGAACATTTGTCCTACCAAAATATATCCCAAAGCTTCTTCTTATACGGTACGTTTGAGGCAGCTTGTGCGTTACACGATAAGCAGTTTATCCTGAAACGCGTCTGCAACTTACGTTTAGTTTAAAAATAGAACTATGTTTTTGAATAAACGGGCAAAACGCACGATCGAAACGGTATCGCGGCGTTTTCAAAAACGCCCCAGCACTTATAAGCTGCCCCAAACGGGCCCTAAGTGCATGATTTAGGCCTCACTAGGATGATCATTTTATCACCAAGGAACTTTATTTGAATTAGAGTACATATAATCATTAATTAAATATTCGATGCTCTCAATCCTAATGTACCTCGTGATCTGTGTTTGTTCATGATAATTTTTGGGCATGTATTGCCCGGAACGACTTCTTTTCCTATTTATTTTTTTCTTAATATTAAATGAAGTAATTGATTTGTATGTTTAATATAAAAAAGCTCTATTGCAAATGTACTACTTTATGGTTTTACTGCAAAAATGTCAATGAGACTTCAATAATGTATATTTACCTGTCTTGTTTCAAAAATGCTGACATGTAAGGCTTTTATATGCGAGAATTATGTGACATGAATTACCACGCTGCACGTCTGTTAGTTGAATACAATGTACAAAATAGTTAAGCAATATTATATTATTTCATCCATAATTTCAACATGATTAGATGTGCCAACTGATAAATATATGTCTCCCTTTCTCTTTATTGTTATCTTTGTCTTAGACTAAATTTTTTTAAGGCAATCAATAATGCAACGTAGTATTTTCATTACTATAATATGATAAACATTCTAAGAATATTTTATCCGTTTAAAATAATAAAACAAATTTGTCTAATAATAGAAAGATTTTGATGTATAACCCTTGATTCCTATGTATTTACATATCCAACACATATGCTTTAAGTTTTACATAGAGTACATAAGAATTGAGGGATATGTATGTAAATATTTCCTGATAATATATGTAAGAAGGGAGACTAATTGATTAGGAGTCAAAGAATGACAACTGATTAAGGATTTGTTTGGAGCAGTTGAAATTTATTAAAAAAGTAAATGTGAAGCTGCTGAAAAATTATATAATGTTCAAAATGTTGTGGTAGAATTATAATTTTTTTTTTTGAAATAGTCAGATCGTAATTAGGAAGTTGTCAACGCGTCTGACCAGTATCAATGAAAAGACAGATTTCAGCGGCTGATTTTTGAAAAAGCTGTCAAAACATAATTTACCCAAAATGACAAAACTACAGTGCAGTGCTACACCGCATTGTTGCCTCAAAGGAACCCTAAGAGTGATTGAAACATTTTTTTGAAGTGAGAGGAGATTGCATGATGATTATGAGCTAAATAATGATTAGAATGAAAGAAAAGGGGGGTAAATGAAAAAAAAATTGTGGGCTATTACATTAATGTCAAACTAAATGACTCCAACTGATAAAATCAAAAGTTGTCAAGTGATTACAAATAATTTATTAGTCCATCTAGTTAAACGAATTTCAAGAAATCGAGCACACTGCATCACAAATAGGGGCCGCAGTTCCTAAAGAGACGATGTAAGGAGATGAGTGGCTCGCCTTAGAGTATGGGTTTCACACGTTACATCATCATGGATGGCTCGATCAAATGAGTCAATACGAGTCATGTTATGCTTTGGCTGATTCAACCAATTCAAGTTCCAATGCAGACAAAAGCGAACAATTTTGATGTAATAAAACAAGAGGATGATTTTGACAACAAATTTATTCCATTTGGAAATAATTTGGTCACTAAAACATAACTTTTAAGTCCAAATTTTGATTGTCAATTCATTTACTTTCAAATGGTTAAGGATCTTCTTAGAGAGATTTACATACTTACCAACCAATTTTTATGAATTAACATATCAAGCATGCAAATATTAATTTTTACATATATCCCCCAAAAAATAATAATGGGTAGTACATACGTACAATACCCTTTTTAATTAACTATTTGACTTGGAACGTGCAAAACATATTGGCATGAATGAGGTATTTTTTTCTTATGTCCGTATCGATATTTATTTTTGGGGGAATCTCGTATCCGTTTTTAGGGAAAAATTTGCGTACGTAACATTTACGTAGGCTGCGTACATTTTTGGGAGTTACAATGAGGTTACATGGGTACAACACAGATATAAGCTCCCTGTAACCTCCCTATAATCTCCTTATAACTGAGATGTACGCAATCCTGCGTACTTGTTACGTGCGCAAATTCCCCCCCCNCGCCTTTTCTTCACAATCGGGAGAAATATTATTTGGAGCGTATATATAGGTTATATTTAGGTTAAGGGAAGAATTACAAGAGGTATAACTTAAGTGTAACATATATGTACCCTCCTAATAACCTAATATGTATGCAACTCTGCGTAAATCTTACGTACGCGAATATTTGTCCATAATCGGATATCGTCACATTAAAAGCCGCCTGGCAATTATTTTATAAGAATTTAATTTTATACGACATAATTTTTTATATTTACATATTTACACTAATTGCTCGAAAAATTTATCGTTAGTAGTATTTAGTAAATCTGAATTTATTAAATTCATTTCTTTGTTGAACTTATTAAAATTGAATTTAACATGAATGAAAATCAAAATTTGAATCTTAAATCTAAAATTTCATAGATCAATGAAATTTATGATTTTTTTGTTTTTTTTTTTTTTTTTTTCATTTCGCTTGATTTAGTAAATCTCGACCATAAACTCATTAACAGGGGCTACCAAACGAAAAATTATTGCATACGGACACCGTAGATCACGGTGATCTATGGTGAGGATATATTTTGGTGGGCCTCACTTTAAATTTTTTTTTATTTTTATTTTTAAAAAATATTTGATTGTATTCTCACCGTGATTTACGGTGTAGATCGCAAACCGCATGCAGCATCTCTGTATGCGGTGTCCGTACGCAATAATTTTTCCAAACACCCCCTTAATATGTGAAATGACATCATCCGTTAATTTTCTAAAAAAATGAAATATCGATTTTCATATTTATATTTTTAATGCTCATATGTTATAAATATAAACATCAAAATTTAAATTTTAGATATGTAAATATATAAAATTTGTGTGACATGCATGTAAATTTTCTTGTTTTCTATTTTAGTTTTTATTGAGCATTTACATGCCTATTACAAAATTTTTTGTATATTTACATCTCAGATTCCTAAACTTTCATATTTATGCATGTAAGAGGCAAATTTTAATATTACATCAAAATATCAATATTATTAACTTTTTTTTTAATAAAAAAATGTCTTATGACATTAAAATTCAATAAATATATTTATAAATTTTAGGTGTTAGATATGCAAATGCATAGAAAGTGTGNGTTAGATATGTAAATATATAAAATTTGTGTGGCATGCATGTAAATTTTCTTGTTTTCTATGTTAGTTTTTATTGAGCATTTACATGCCTATTACAAAATTTTTTGTATATTTACATCTCAGATTCCTAAACTTTCATATTTATGCATGTAAGAGGTAAATTTTAATATTACATCAAAATATCAATATTATTAACTTTTTTTAAATAAAAAATGTCGTTTTTGACATTAAAATTCAATAAATATATTTATAAATTTTAGGTGTTAGATTTGCAAATGCATAGAAAGTGTGTGTGGTATGTACATAAAAGAAAATCTGATAGATATGAGAGTAGGAACCCTTATATGGAAAACTCCAAAGAGAAAGAATCATGAGGCCTAAGCCAATTTAAATGATTTCACTATGTCAATCTAAGTTACAAGACTTAGTCGACGTTCGAATAGTCGAGAGCGATCTTACACAAGTGGAGTTCATTGATTTGACTTTCACTAAAGGCGTGGTAGAACATGTTTGGGAAGTGAGAACAACCTGACTATTGTGATGGAAGACAGGGGTTGGAGCAGTGTGATAGAAATCTACTGACATCATCACCTGCAGTGGCGGCATAGTGATAGTGGTCAACATCAGTGACGACATTGACCACGATAATGACAAAGATAGTCTGATGAGGGTGGTGACCAAGCGACAACAATAGTTATGCCCATCGACAATAGCGATAGTAGCGACAGTGGCCTACCAATAGTGGTTTGATGACGACGTCAACTGTGACAATGGCGGTGGCTGGTCAACATTGTCCAACGATGATAGTGGTGGTATAATAAAGATACATANACAGTGACGACATCGACCACGATAATGACAAAGATAGTCTGATGAAGGTGGTGATCAAGCGACAACAATAGTTATGGCCATCGACAATAGCGATAGTAGTGACAGTGGCCTACCAACAGTGGTCTGATGACGACATCAACTGTGACAATGGCGGTGGCTGGTCAACATTGTCCAACGATGATAGTGGTGGTATAATAAAGATACATAGTTTGACAAAGATGACAGTGGTGGTGGGTCGAGCAATGGTGGTCAGACGACTACGACAGTTGGACTACGGTGGTTCGATTGTGAAGGCGAGCATACGACAATGGTTCAATGTCGGCAGTGACGATAATGACAGATATAGTCTGATGAGGGTGGCGGCCAAGCGACAGCGATAGTTATGGACATGCATCAGTGGTCATACAATTGTGACGATCCAATGATGGTAGAGCTCCGAAATTCTTAAGAGCTTATAACTCTCTTCAATTTTTTCTTATCGTGTTTTAGGTCCCCATTCATGAAGAGAGTGGGGATAAATTTATAAATTTGATGAGTGACATCCCACCTAAATACTGCTTGAAGTTGGACAAGTCCATCGGACATCCCGTGTCAATTCTCTTCATAAAATGATATTTTATAAGTATCNTTGCTAAGGGTGGCGGCCAAGCGACAGCGATAGTTACGGACATGCATCAATGGTCATACAATTGTGACGATCCAATGATGGTAGAGCCCCGGAATTCTTAAGAGCTTGTAACTCTCTTCAATTTTTCTCATCGTGTTTTAGTTCCCCATTCATGAAGAGAGTGGGGATAAATTTATAAATTTGATGAGTGACATCCCACGTAAATATTGCTTGAAGTTGGACAAGTCCATCGGACATCCCGTGTCAATTCTCTTCATAAAATGATATTTTATAAGTATCTAAGTGTCTTAATGATGTCAAAATTAAGCTATGTTAGGCTTGTTAGATTTGTCTAGTCAAGACACTCTATTTGATCATAATCTCGTCATATTTGAAGAACATTTGTCCTCCCAAAATATATCCCAAAGCTTCTTATTAGATGGTGCGTTCGAGACAACTTGTGTGTTACATGATAAACAATTTATCTTGAAACGCGCATGCGACCTCCGTTTAATATAAAAATGGAATCGCGTTTTTGGATAAACGTGCAAAACATGCGATCCAAATGGTATCGCAGCGTTTTCAAAAACCCCCCCAACACTTATACGCTGCCCCAAACGGGCCCTAAGTGCATGATTTAGGCCTCACTAGTATGATCATTTTTCTCTTAATATTAAATGAAGTAATTGATTTGTATGTTTAATATAAAAAAGCACTATTGCAAATGTACNGAGAACATTTGTCCTCCCAAAATATATCCCAAAGCTTCTTATTAGATGGTGCGTTTGAGACAACTTGTGTGTTACATGATAAACAATTTATCTTGAAACGCGCATGCGACTTCCGTTTAGTATAAAAATGGAATCGTGTTTTTCGATAAACGTGCAAAACGTGCGATCCAAACGGTATCACAGCGTTTTCAAAAACCCCCCAACACTTATACGCTGCCCCAAACGGGCCCTAAGTGCATGATTTAGGCCTCACTAGTATGATCATTTTATCACCAAGGAACTTTACATATAATCATTAATTAAATATTTTATGCTCTCAATCCTAATGTACCTCGGGATCTGTGTTCGTTCAAGATAATTTTTTGGGCATGTATTGCCCGGAATGACTTATTTTCCTATTTATTTTTCTCTTAATATTAAATGAAGTAATTGATTTGTATGTTTAATATAAAAAAGCACTATTGCAAATGTACTACTTTATGATTTTATTGCAAAAATGTCAATGGGACTTCAATAATGTATATTTACCTGTCTTGTTTCAAAAATGCTGACATGTAAGGCTTTTATATGCGAGAATTATGTGACCTGAATTACTACGCTGCACGTCTGTTAGTTGAATACAACGTACAAAACAATTAAGCAATATTATATTATTTCATCCATAATTTTAACATGATTAGATGTGCTAACTGATAAATATGTCTCCCTTTCTCTTTATTGTTATCTTTGTCATAGACGTATTTTTCTAAGGCAATCAATAATGCAACGTAGTATTTTCATTCCTATGTATTTACATACCCAACACATATGCTTTAAGTTTTACATACAAGTACATAAGAATTGAGGGATATGTATGTAAATCTTCCTGATAATATATGTAAGAAGGGAGACTAGTTGATTAGGAGTCAAAGAATGACAACTGATTAAGGGTCTGTTTGGAGCAGCTGAAACTTATTAAAAAGTAGATGTAAAGCTGCTGAAAAATAATATAATGTTCAAAACGCTGTGGTAGAATTATAATTTTTATTTTTTTTTGAAATAGTCAGACCGTAATTAGGAAGTTGTCAACGCGTCTGGCCAGTATCGATGAAAAGACACNGACTGATAAATATATGTCTCCCTTTCTCTTTATTGTTATCTTTGTCATAGACTAATTTTTTTTAAGGCAATCAATAATGCAACGTAGTATTTTCATTCCTATGTATTTACATACCCAACACATATGCTTTAAGTTTTACATACAAGTACATAAGAATTGAGGGATATGTATGTAAATCTTCCTGATAATATCTGTAAGAAGGGAAACTAGTTGATTAGGAGTCGAAGAATGACAACTGATTAAGGGTCTGTTTGGAGCAGTTCAAACTTATTAAAAAGTAGATGTGAAGCTGCTGAAAAATAATATAATGTTCAAAACGTTGTGGTAGAATTATATATATATTTTTTTTTTTGAAATAGTCAGACCGTAATTAGGAAGTTGTCAACGCGTCTGGCCAGTATCGATGAAAAGACACACATTTCAGCGGCTGATTTTTGAAAAAGCTGTCAAAACATAATTTACCCAAACAGACAAAACTACGGTGTATTGCTCACCGCCACTGCATTGCCGCTTCAAAGGAACCCTAAGAGTGATTGAAACATTTTTCAGAAGTGAGAGGAGATTGTTTGATGATTATGAGTTAAATAAGGATTAGAATGAAAGAAAATGGAGTAAATGACAAAAAAATTTGCGGGCTATTACATTAATGTCAAACTACATGACTCCAACTGATAAAAAGAGGAGGAGCTAATGCTCATCAAGAGTTGGCAAGTGATTACAGATAATCTATTAGTCTCTCTAGTTAAGCGAATTTCAAGAAAATGAGCACACTGCATCACAAATAGGGGCCGCAGTATGAAAATTCCTACAGAGATGTTGTAAGGAGATGAGTGGCTCGCCTTAGAGTATGGGTTTCACACTTTACATCATCATGGATGGCTCGATCAAATAAGTCATGTTATGCTTTGACTGATTCAACCAATTCAAGTTCTAATGCAGACAAAAGCGAACAATTTTGACGTAGTAAAACTAGAGGATGATTTTGACAACAAATTTATTCCATTCGGAAATAATTTTGTCACTAAAATATAACTTTTAAGTCCAAATTTTGATTGTCAATTCATTTACTTTGAAATGGTTTAGGATCTTTTTAGAGAGATTTACATACTTACCAACCAATTTTTATGAATTAACATATCAAGCATCCAAATATTAATTTTTACATATAGCTCCCAAAAAATAATAATGGGTAGTGCATACGTACCATACCCTTTTTAATTAACTATTTGACTTGGAACATGCAAAACATATTGGCATGAATGAGGTATTTTTTTCTTATGTCTGTGCCGATATTTATTTTTGGGAGATTCTGGCATCCGTTTTTAGGGAAAAATTTGCGTACATAACTGGTACACAGGCTGCGTACATTTTTGGGGTTTACAAGGATGTTACATGGGTACAACACAGATGTAACCTCCTTATAATCTCCCTATAACTGCAATATACACAATCCTGCGTGCTTGTTACGTACACAAATTTTGTCCTCTGTTTTTATGCATATTGAGTTAATTTCGGTCAAATTTCTTATTTACATTTGCTTTGATAAATAAAATATCTATNCCCCAAAAAATAATAATGGGTAGTACATACGTACAATACCCTTTTTAATTAACTATTTGACTTGGAACGTGCAAAAAATATTCGCATGAATGAGGTATTTTTTTCTTATATCCGTACAGATATTTATTTTTGGGGGAATCATGTATCCGTTTTTAGGGAAAAATTTGCGTACGTAACAGGTTCGCAGACTGCGTACATTTTTGGAGTTACAGAGAGGTTACATGGGTTCAACACGGATGTAACCTCCCTGTAACCTCCCTATAATCTCCATATAACTGAAATGCACGCAATCCTGCGTACTTGTTACGTATGCAAATTTTTCCCCCCGTTTTTATGCATATTGAGTTAATTTCGGTCAAATTTCTTATTTACATTTGCTTTGATAAATAAAATATCTATTAAAAATATTTATTTCTAAATAAAATTATTTTATTTATCATTATCTAAACTGTTGTTCAAGAATCCTCATTTATACTCAAATCAACGTGGATGAAATTAGAATGTATTGGCGTAATATGTGATTGACAAATGACATGTATATGGCATTTACCTTCTTACAACATATTTTTTTATGCATTTACATATGTAACCCTTGTACTTTGATACTTATATTTATAGCAGTTTGGTTTCATAAATTCAAGCATGGAAAGATGGATTTTATTTTTAAAAAAATTAATATCCATAATATTTTGGGGTTTTTACATATCAAGGCCTCCGTACTCTCGTATTTACATATTAAGGTAGATGTCAGAGAAGTCGTGCTGAAGTTGTAGAGAAATTCGGAAGATGAGATTGAATGTAGACGAGAAGGACTTGAACAAAGACGAAGAAGAACGGGAAAAAATGGACGGAGGAGACCTCAGAGAGTAGGTAAGATATTTCGGAACTTAATATGCAAATAGATGAGTTTTGAGACCTTAATATGTAAAAACCCCTAATATTTTTGATATTATATTTAAAATTTGAGTGCTATGTATATAAATATGAAAATTTAGATGAAAAATATACGAATCCATAAGTATTGTGTGGTATGCATGTAAATGCCCCCGTAAAACAATGCTAAATATTTATGTACTATTAGGGTTGCAATGTAATCAACCTGAGTCATGATTGAATTTGGCTTGATCGAAACATAACTTGTTTTGAGTCGAGCTTTCAAATGCATGTTCATATTTTACTTGCTTAAGATTTTTAATGTTCATGATTAATTTATAGTTTACTTTATTTATATTATTTACGACAAACTAAAAATTAAAATAAATATTTAATTTTTTATATAAAATTAAAAATTAATCTCATTTGACTTGACTATAATACACATAAATAAGTTATTAATTTTAACGAGTATAAAATCATAATCAAATAATTTCATAAATTTAAATAAATAATTAATTAAATAAATTTTAAATCAACATCTAATTAAAACATATATATATATATATATATATATATATATATATATATATATATATATATATATATATATATNGCAACAGTCTGATTTTTTCGAAAAAATAAAAAATTTGTAACAGCCACCACATCTAGCTTATCAGCAGATTATTTTTAATCAGCTTATCAGCAGATTATTCAATAAGCTGCAGCTGCCCCAAACAGACCCTGAATGTAGGGAAAGTCATTTGGGAACTGCTTCTAGGACCGACGAGAAGGACTAGAACAAACACGGCGAAGAACGGAAAAAAAAAATGGACGGAGGATACCTCGATGTGTAGATAAGATATTTTAGAACTTAATATGTAAATTGAAGAGCTTTGAGACCTTAATATGTAAAAACTCCTAATCTTTTTAATGTTATATTTAAAAATTGAGGCTATGTATATGAATATGAAAATTTAGATGAAAAATATAGGAATCCATAAGTATTGCGTGGTATGCATGTAAATGCCCCCATAAAACAATGCTAAATATTTATTCACTATTAGGTCTGCAATATAATCGGCCTGAGTAATGATTGAATTTGACTTGATCGAAACATAACTTATTTTGAGTCGAGCTTTCACATATATGTTCATATTTTACTTGCTTAAGATTTTTAATGTTCACAATTAATTTATATTTTACTTTATTTATATTATTTACGACAAATTAAAAACTAAATAAATATTTAATTTTGTATATAAAATTAAAAATTAATTTTATTTGACGTGACTATAATACTCATAAATAAGTTATTAATCTGAACGAGTATAAAATCATAATGAAATAATTTCGTAAATTTAAATAAATAATTAATTAAATAAATTTTAAATCAACATCCAATTATATCAAATAAATAAAAAAATATATAAGTTAAAGTATATTTTTTTTCTAATCAATCAATATAAATAAGTCATAATTAGTCCAATTTTATTTAAATAAAATAATATATAAATTAAAATATTTAATAAATCACTAATTCAACCATTAATGCATTTGTTCATGCACATTAATAAACAAATTAATTTTTAATTAAATTCAGATAATTTTTGTGCTTCAAAATATAATTAAATTATTTATTTATTAATCTAAATAAATATGACTCAGTATTAATTGAGCCCCCATTTGAGCTGTTCACCAAGTACATTAGTTCACTTACAGCCCTATTTACCGTTATCAAATTATTCGAAACAAATAAATAATAAAAATTAATTTTATTCAGGTAATAGGCGACCGAAATAAATCCCGAAACGGATGCGGGCCGGATCCCAACATTTCCAGACCCGAGGTCGAACCAACTCTGCTCAGCCAGCTCCGCAAGAACCGGTTCACGTCACCGACTACAAGACCCCACTAGACACCCAGCGACCCACCTCTCTTCGACTGCCANATAATAGGCGACCGAAATAAATCCCGAAACGGATGCGGGCCGGATCCCAACATTTTCCAGACCCGAGGTCGAACCAACTCTGCTCAGCCAGCTCCACAAGAACCGGTTCACGTCACCGACTACAAGACCCCACTAGACACCCAGCGACCCACCTCTCTTCGACTGCCAACCAATCAAATTAACCCACGTAACACACGCAGCGCCTTCTCCATGTCGGTTTCAGAAGGGAAGCCGAGGCAGAGGTTGGGTGCGGCACCCAGCGAGCGGCAGGGCAGTCCTGTAGAAATAATTAGAACATTAAAAGCCCCAGAAAGTGCCACTAGTTTATAGACGGCGAGCCCATTCATCTCCCCCACCAGATATTTCTCCGTTTTAATTTCTCCGTTTTAAGGGCTTCGATCTTCCACTTTCTAGCTTCTGCGGTTGAAGTACCCTTCTTCTTCCTCTTTCTACATGAATATCTCCGGCGGGATCTGAATGCTGCTATGACATGAGTAATTCGGCGAAGTAGGCTTTCCAGCTGTGTATAACATGAATAATCTGGGGGAGGTGGAGGTTGAAGAGGAAGAAGAAGAGTTCTACGAGTNGACGGCGAGCCCATCCATCTTCCCCACCAGATATTTCTCCGTTTTAAGGGCTTCGATCTTCCACTTTCTAGCTTCTGCGGTTGATTCCTTCAACCCTTCTTCTTCCTCTTTCTACATAAATATCTCCGGCGGGATCTGAATGCTGCTATGACATGAGTAATTCGGCGAGGTAGGCGTTCCAGCTGTGTATAACATGAATAATCTGGGGGAGGTGGAGGTTGAAGAGGAAGAAGAAGAGTTCTACGAGTCTCTTGATCGTGTTCTTTCGTCTTCGTGTTCCTCTACCTCTGCTTCAGATGACGACGGCGAGTATGGCCAGCACCAGAGCCATCGTCGCCGATCTCGCTTCCGGCCGGCTCCGGCGGTATCCTTTGACCTCTGGCTTTCAGAACCGGGGACAGTGGAGGAGCGACGTCGCCGCTTGCTGAATCAGATGGGGCTTGCCGGTGACCATTCTCTTGCGCGGGTGAAGCTTGATGCTGAGGGAGTTGTGTTTGGAACCTGTCATGTTAGGGAGGGGGAGATGGGGAGATCCGTCTCGTGCAATGGCCTCTTTACTCGGCAAGACGCGAGCAGTGTTACCTCCTCTGTCGGAGCTTTCTCCCGCTCCAGATCCGATGGCTCTGTTGAACATGGAGTTGTAAATTGTCAGCAGCCGCCGGCCGCTGGTAAGCCCCCTCTTGTCATCAGATCGCGGCCGTCCGTGGGGGGAGGCGTCAAGGTTTACCTTGGCAATGACATTGCAGGATTTGGCGAAGAAGAGGATGGGAAGGGGTGCACGATCAAGGACCTGGACAATGGAAACGAGTTCGTGTTGAGAGATTTCCGAGAGGACGGGTTGTGGAATAAAGTAAGGGAAGTAGGAACGGGGAAACAATTCACGATGGAAGAGTTCGATGCATGCGTTGGAAGTTCTCCCATCGTGCAGGAGCTGATGCGGAGGCAGNAAAGGGGTGCACGATCAAGGACCTGGACAATGGCAACGAGTTCGTGTTGAGGGATTTCCGAGAGGACGGGTTGTGGAATAAAGTAAGGGAAGTAGGAACGGGGAAGCAATTCACGATGGAAGAGTTCGATGCATGCGTTGGAAGTTCTCCCATCGTGCAGGAGCTGATGCGGAGGCAGAGCGTGGAGGAGGGAGGGAATGGTAAAGGCTCGTCGGGCGGCCCGTCTAAGGACAGCGTTGGATCCAGCGAGGGTGGTAGTTCGAAGAGGAGGTCCAGCTGGCTTAGGAGTTTAAAGAACGTTGTGAATACGGGGAGCCAGCGGNTGTCGGGCTGCCCGTCTAAGGACTGCGTTGGATCGAGCGAAGGTGGTAGTTCGAAGAGGAGGTCCAGCTGGCTTAGGAGTTTAAAGAACGTTGTGAATACGGGGAGCCAGCGGGATCGTCGCAGCAGCGACGAGAAGGATACATCGTCCGAAAAAGGTGGGAGGAGATCTAGTTCGGCTACCGATGACAGTCAGGACATGCCCCGGTTGCTTCACCACGGCCTTGAGCGGATGAAGGTCCGGCAGTATGGGAAGTCACAGAAAGAGCTTACTGGTTTGTACTTGAGTCAGGAGATTCAGGCTCATAGTGGATCCATCTGGACTATAAAATTTAGCTTGGACGGTCGTTACCTGGCTAGTNCGAGCGGATGAAGGTCCGGCAGTATGGGAAGTCACAAAAAGAGCTTACTGGTTTGTACTTGAGCCAGGAGATTCAGGCTCATAGTGGATCCATCTGGACTATAAAATTTAGCTTGGACGGTCGTTACCTGGCTAGTGCTGGGGAGGACTGCGTCATCCATGCTTGGCAGGTGTTGGAGCATGAGAGAAGGCCGGATATGTTGATGGATGGGACAGGGGAGGAAATTCTTCGGGGAAATCCTTTCCCAGCGGCCACTAGTAATGGCTCGCCAATAGGTATACTTTCAGGGCATGGTACGGAGGGGAGTTCTTCTGAGAAAATGCGAAGGGCGAAGGATGTTGGTGGTAGGAAGTCTTTGAGCTCANGGGGGAGGACTGCGTCATCCATGCTTGGCAGGTGTTGGAGCATGAGAGAAAGCCGGATATGTTGATGGATGGGACCGGGGAGGAAATTCTTTGGGGAAATCCTTTCCCAGCGGCCACTAGTAATGGCTCGCCAATAGGTATACTTTCAGGGCAAGGTACGGAGGGGAGTTCTTCTGAGAAAATGCGAAGGGCGAAGGATGTTGGTGGTAGGAAGTCTTTGAGCTCAGGGAATTTGAAGTTGCCTGAACAGGTATTTGCCCTCTCGGAGAGGCCGGTTTGCTCATTCATTGGTCACCTTGATGACGTGCTTGATCTCTCCTGGTCCAAATCTCAGGTACTTTATACAATTGTGAACTGTCTCCATTGTCTATTACCAGTACGTATAAAAAGAAAATAGCATATTGATTAATGACTTCCACGGATGTTATTACAACTTTCAACTTGGAAAGCAAGCCAAATGGTAGTGAACATTATGTTGGATGGAAGAAATAACTTTTTTTTCCTCATTTTATGTCTTTGGCTCATAGAATCAGGAACTTTATTTCGTTAAAAAAAAAAACCATATTGAAAGTTTGCTAGGAGTTTTACGGTTTTGCTGCCTTAACTTGCTACTTGTTAGCAAACTAAAATTTATTAAAAAAAATAAAATCATTAAAGGGTTCTCCTTTGTTGCATCATTTACGGACCATTGGATCAATTGAAAGTGGTTTCAGCTTATGCTGATGAACAGCTCAAAATTTAGTAAGTTTAAAGAAACTAAACCTAGGTTTTTTTGGTGTGCTTTTACCTTGGGAATAATGCTGTGGTTGTGCCATTGGTCTTTAGAGTAAGATCTCTCTTTTCACTAAATGTGTGCTTGGCTTGCTTGAAAATGGGTGTAAAGTAAAAGGAATGTAGGATTTTAAAAATTTGCTATGTAGTTTGGATGAATTACATAATGTAAATTTTTGAAATTCACCCAATTTGGCCGAATTTTAAATGCACTGTATGAGTGAAGGTTCATCTACCACCACTGTCGCTGACCACTTCACACTGCCAATCACCCGCCTTTGGCCAGCCAGTTGCCTGCCACTGACTACAGCCGATGTCACCGCCAACCACCATCATCAAGCATTTCACTGAATTCAATTTACTTAAACCAAGAACAATAAAGTGATATCCTACATTTGCTTTATGCTCAAACAAACAACTCCAAACATTTTGAATGCACTGCATTTATTTGTTACTATATTCTTTTTTTACTATGCATTCTTTTTTCAAGAAAACAAACAACCCTCAAGTAGGAGGGGTGTGCTCTCACCTTCCTCTAAAGATGGAGAAGCCTTTATCCCATTAGATCTTTCAGACATTGATTTCTAGCTCATTTGCAAGGGACATTTCCTGTCAAAGTATAACAACCCCTGTGGTTGCACATTGTAAATGATGTTGTAGCTGTTTGCAGCAGAAAAACCTGGTGGGAGTAGGATTATTCAAATAAAAGAGGAGCTGCATATCCAATATGCAATTTTTTTTTACCAAACATACACTAGAATGTCTTTAACATTGATCTAGGGTTCTTAGACAATGTATGAGGGGTGGAACAAGGGTTGGGTACGTATTAGGTCAGAGAGAACCCTACGGACAAACAATGGGATTTTGGAAGGGAAGAATGGGATTCTGCTGTTGTCCATGGAGCAAATAACAGGAAAACAGCAAGATGAACAAGTTTGTCATTGGACCATCCCTATGCTAGACGTAATCCCTCATCTGCCTGGGACACTCCCACGCCGATCTTAATTTTTTCAAGACATTGGACTGATCCCTCTGTAGGACGCTCCCACACCAATCAAAATTATAATTAGTGTGTTGATATTTGAAGTTGATCACTTCATTAAATTTTCTAGATTTTCTTTTTTTGGTGTGTGAATAAATTTATTATTTCATATGAGTTTTTAAATAATGAAGATGGAGGATCATTAAATTGAATTTCAACTATTTGTCTAGACATCTTGACTTTTTTTTTAGTTAGATTTCATAGGATTTATTTAATGCCTTTCCAATTGTAACTAGAAAGATTAATTTCAATCTAAATTCCTGATGCATGTCATTTCTGATTTGAACGTGTCTTTACAGTATTTACTCTCATCTTCCATGGACAAGACGGTCAGGCTTTGGCACTTGTCTGGCAACTCTTGCTTGAAAGTATTCTCACACAGTGACTATGGTATACTGTAATACTTTTTTTTTTCTTTTGTATATGATTCTTTTAATTCATGTTGCTTTGTTATTTTGATTGTTATGAAATATTCCAACGCAGTGACATGCATCCAGTTCAATCCTATTGATGATAGATTCTTCATTAGTGGTTCTCTTGATTCAAAAGTCCGCTTATGGAGTATCCCGCATAGACAAATTGTTGATTGGAATGATTTACATGAAATGGTCACTGCTGCTTGCTATACACCTGATGGACAGGTTCTACAGCTAAGCTGATATACACATTTTAATGTTCTGAATTTTGAGAAAAGTTTTTCTTCTATTTACAAGAGATCTATTGGCATAATATCTTTATTCCCAGGGTTTCCCTAATTGTTTTTTTTTTCTTTTTTTGTGTGTGCTACCTTCTTCAGGGTGCCTTTGTTGGTTCACATAAAGGCAATTGCCATTTATATGACACATCTGGTACGGATTAATTGATTGTTTTGCACACCATACCTCTCCCCTTTCACCTCTAGAATTTCCAATCTCCTTTCCCGTGAAATTNATGTACTTAAATTAATGTGGATGAAATTAGAATGTATTGGCGTAATATGTGATTGACAAATGACATGTATATGGCATTTACATACATACAACATATTTTTTTATGCATTTACATATGCAACCCTTATACTTTGATACTTATATTTATAGTAGTTTGGTTTCATAAATTCAAGCTTGGAAAGATGGATTTTATTTTTAAAAAATTAATATCCATAATATTTTGGGGTTTTTACATATCAAGGTCTCCATACCCTCGTATTTACATATTAAGGTAGATGCCGAAGAAGTTGTGCTGAAGCTGTAGAGAAAATCGGAAGATGAGATTGAGGGTCTGTTTGGTGCAGCTTATTTGGTGCGGTGGTGTTTTGAAAACGCACCTGACCTGTTTGGGTAAATTGCGTTTGACAGCTTATGCGTTTTTAAAACGCTGAAAGCAGCTTTTTCACACCGCACCTAGATAGTTGCGGTNGAGAAGTTGTGCTGAAGCTGTAGAGAAAATCGGAAGATGAGATTGAGGGTCCGTTTGGTGCAGCTTATTTGGTGCGGTGGCGTTTTGAAAACCCACCTGACCTGTTTGGGTAAACTGCGTTTGACAGCTTATGCGTTTTTAAAACGCTGAAAGCAGCTTTTTCACATCGCACCTAGATAGTTGCGGTGGGAGCTTTCTGGCAGCAGTCGATTTTTTCGAAAAAATAAAAATTTGTAACAGCCACCGCATCTAGCTTATCAGCAGATTATTCAATAAGCTGCAGCTGCCCCAAACAGACCCTGAATGTAGGGAAAGTCGTTTGGGAACTGCTTCTAGGACCGACGAGAAGGACTAGAACAAAGACGATGAAGAATGGAAAAAAAAAAAATTGACGGAGGAGATCTCGGTGTGTAGATGAGATATTTCGGAACTTAAATATGTAAATAAAAGAGTTTTGAGACCTTAATATGTAAAAACCCCTAATATTTTTAATGTTATATTTAAAAATTGAGTGCTATGTATATGAATATGAAAATTTAAATGAAAAATATAGGAATCCATAAGTATTGCGTGGTATGCATGTAAATGCCCCTATAAAACAATGCTAAATATTTATTCACTATTAGGTCTGCAATATAATCGACCTGAGTCATGATTGAATTTGGCTTGATCGTAACATAAATTGTTTTGAGTCGAGCTTTCACACACATGTTCATATTTTGCTGGCTTAAGATTTTTAATGTTCACAATTGTTTTATATTTTACTTTATTTATATTATTTACGACAAATTAAAAATTAAAATAAATATTTAATTTTGTATATAAAATTAAAAATTAATTTTATTTGACGTGACAATAATACTCATAAATAAGTTATTAATTTGAACGAGTATAAAATTATAATGAAATAATTTCATAAATTTAAATAAATAATTAATTAAATAAGTTTTAAATCAACATCCAATTATATCAAAAAANGGTTTGGAACCTGTCATGCTAGGGAGGGGGAGATGGGGAGATCCGTCTCGTGCAATGGCATCTTTACTCGGCAAGACGCGAGCAGTGTTACTTCCTCTGTCGGAGCTTTCTCCCGCTCTAGATCCGATGGCTCTGTTGAACATGGAGTTGTAAATTGTCAGCAGCCGCCGGCCGCTGGTAAGCCCCCTCTTNGCTGAAACCTCCCAAGAGAAAACAAACACAAGTCTAAAGTCCTCTCAACCCAACCCATATAAAACAACCCCTATTTATAAAGGCTAGACTCTCCTAATTACAAGTATGTCATCCTAAAACATAGAGACACAAATAAGAAACTAAAACACAAACCAAGATGTATAGATTGAAATAAAACTCTACAATCATGTCAAGGTGAATCACATGTTTTTGATGCCATTGCTTCACTTAGATTCTTGTGGCAATGCTTATGTCTACCAATCGTTCGTGTAAACTTAAGATAACTAAATAAACAAAAAGTTAACAAATATGATTTTAAATATAAGAGAATAGTGTGAAAGATAAACAAAATATTAATTTCCTATATGTGATGCCACTTATTGCGAAATAATTTTTTTTCTAACTTCACATTATGATAAGAACTTAATATTCATCTAAAGAATATCTACATTCAAGAAGGTAATTGTTTCAATTCACTATAGTATCGTGAAAGCGAAGCAAATCAATCTAGTATAAGTGATTCCAATTAGTGCCAAATATATTTTTTGTTAAACTCGACATTTTGGTAAGAAATTTACATCTATTTAAAAAGTACCTTGACATGGAGTATACTTTCATTGCACTGCTAATATTTAGTTATTAATGTTACACGAACATAGACGCAGACACAAACATGAGGATACAGACATGATACAAAAACGAGACACGTCTATTATTGAAAATATAGGGCACAAACACATGTTTGATATGCTATGGTGCGTGAATACTTTGTTTATTTATTAAGGGAGTGAATATCTAATTTAATGTCTGATGAACTACCGATCCTCATCTGAGTTAAAATTAAANGAAACATGAAGAGCAAGATAATGCCTAAACAGCACGTGGGCACCAATCCAGAATACCGCTGTATGGAAAGGTTTGGATGGACCGAAACCTATCAAGAGAAAACAAACACAAGTCTTAAAATCTCTCGACCCAACCCACACAAAACATCCTGTATTTATAAAGGCTGGACTCTCTTAATAACAAGTATGTCATCCTATAACAAAAAAACACACATAACAAACTAAAACACAAATTAAGACAAACTAAAATAAAATTCTAGTTCTTGCGTCTTTCTTTTGGGTTTGGCAAGGCTCCCTTATATCAAGCAATCTTAGAATCTAATTCTTAATGAGCAGCCAACTCGTAGACATTGAAAGTGATGAATTCGCTCTAATACTTAAGCAGGTTAAGTTAGTGATCTAAAGCATCTTCTAACATTGTCACCGTTGAAACTGGATTAAGGGATTTTAAGCTCCAATTCTGAAGCATATCAATCCACTTGACGTTAATTTGTTGAGAACCATGACTAATAAGTACAATTCTTGCTATGAGATATTCACCTTGTCTTATATCAGTGTAGGAATGCAGTGACTGGGCTTTCAAGCTTGATTGTTTTTGAAACAATAATGCATGATCTATATGATGTATATCAGTCTGATGCTGATGGTTAAGACAAACAGAATCAACATATCATCTAGTTTGATCACTCCACATATCCCTTCCAACATGCGAATCTTCACCATCAACTCTTCTAACAACTGCATATTCAGAATTTTTCAGTCTAGAAAATTGGTTTCCCTTCCGAGATATCTATGATTAGAGACCGAAAAATAGTCATCGTCTACACGTGCACGAGCATCAACGATGATTTCAATATTAAATCTTCAAACCCATCGAAACTTGAGTCTTCTTGATGAAATGAATTTTCATCTCATTCCTCAAGAATTTCATATTCTTTATTTGTCCAATCTTCTTGGTGGAATAGGTCTTCAATTTCTTCCTCCACCACCTCGACATTGTGTGCCACTGAGCATTCCTCCTTTCTTTTCTACTCCAAGCTTACAAGTCTCTTTGCATACATTGCATTTTTCATGTAAAAGATCCTTAATGGACACTTCTTGATTGGTTCTTGACATATTCTTGCATTGAAGCATGATGTTTCATTGGGAAGTTGTAGAGGAAAGTAAGGAGAGGATGAAGAAGCAGCCGAGAGGAAGAATACCGGAAAAACGTATCCGTGAGAATAAAGAAGACAAACAACTACCTTTCTAGAACTATGAATTAGCAAAGAAGAAACAAAAGATAATAGACTTGTTTATCTTTGGAGTAGGCGAGTGGAAGAATTGTAGAGAGCAGAAGGATTGTAGGAAGGAGACAATCTTGAACCGCAACAAGAAAGAAAACCAAATGGGAGGATAGTCTCTGATACCAAAATGATATCGACAAAAGGGCGGGTTATTGGATTTAGCAGGAACACGTGAATGAACTGGGAAGGATAGTGAATAACATGAAGAACAAAATAATGACTAAACTCCGCCTGAGCGCCAAGTTTGGATGGACTGAAACCTCCCAAGAGAAAACAAGCACAAGTCTAAATTCCTCTCAACCCAACCCATATAAAACAACCCCTATTGATAAAGGCTAGACTCTCCTAAGTACAAGTATGTCATCCTAAAACATAGAGACACAAATAAGAAACTAAAACAAATAAACCAAGACGTATAGATTGAAATAAAACTCTACACTCATGTCAAGGTGAATCACATGTTTTTTATGCCATTGCTTCACTTAGATTCTTGTGGCAATGCTTATGTCTACCAATCGTTCGTCTAAACTTAAGATAACTAAATAAATGAAAAGTGAACAAATATGATTTTAAATATAAGATAATAGTGTGAAAGATAAACAAAGTATTAATTTCCTATATGTGATGCCACTTATTGCGAAATTATTTTCTTTCTAACTTCACATTATGATAAGAACTTCATATTCATCTTCAATTCATTATAGTATCGTGAAAGTGAAGCAAATCAATCTAGTATAAGTGATTCCGATTAGTGCCAAATATATTTTTTGTTAAACTCGACATTTTGGTAAGAAATTTACATCTATTTAAAAAGTACCTTGCTATGGAGTATACTTTCATTGCACTGCTAATATTTAGTTATTAATGTTACACGAACACAGACAGACACAAGCACGAGGATACAAACATGATACAGAAACGAGACACGTCTATTATTGAAAATATAGGACACAAACACGTGTTTGATATGCTATAGTGCGTGAATAGTTTGTTGATTTATTAGGGGAGTGAATATCTAATTTAATGTCTGATGAACTACCGATCCTCATCTGAGTTAAAATTAAAGTTAAAAAAAAGCTTCAACTTGATTATCCATTGATGATTTGAGTGAAAATTAAAATTTGATATCTATTACCTTGTAAACATTCTCCATATCTGAACTATAAAACTGACAAATAGATACAATTGTCTTTTGAATATCATGCAGTCTTGATTTGAATATAATTGAGCATCTCTGTTGGAGTTGCAATAATGACACACATATACATTGTCCAAGAATAGTAATACTCATGCAAGAACTCAACTCACTTGGCAGTTTATAGCTATAATTTATTTCATTAATTTATATATTATAGGATATGATGATTATTATGTTAAAAAAATTCCTACAAAGAATGGCGCAAATAGTAGAATGTTTGCATAATGGCATAAATCTATGACATGTATGTTTTTTATTCAGTGTTATTTAACTTGTCAAATCGGATTTCGATGATCTTAACTTTTGTTCCCAATCATGCCCAAAACTGACACAACATATTATATAAAAGATTATGGAAAAATCGTAAGGGGAAAATAACAACATTAGATTACCCTCTATGTTTTCTGGAAAGTTAATTTGTGTAACCCACTTACGCCTTTTAAACTATCGATTTTAACATAGTAATTATTAGTCTAGTTTGTTTGTTGTCATGTATTGGGTTCAATTCTCATTTATACAAAAAGAATTCATATCATGTGAACTTTGGGGTTAGCAAAAAAAATCTCATATATATGGCAATTCATAGGCAATTTATAAAAGTCATCATGGTTCTATAATTCCTATCAATTCTAGCGGGCTCTTAAAAAAGGTTTTCTTAGTTGTAATCCTAGTACAGAAACTTGAGATGCTTTTATATACTACAAATTACTACATTTCTTATAATGTTAACACTTAAGGTTTATTTAGACTTGGGAATGGAGACTTTCGATGGGTGTAAGCCCTCGTATCTATTTTTTTTCTCCATATTGTGAGAGCTAGCTTGATTAAAAAGATTGCGCGACTTTTAATTTCAAGGCATTTACTCTATGATAATGGTGTTATCAAATATTTATCTATTGCTTCTGTTGTGGGTGTGCGGATTGATATTAAACGATTTCATAATCCAGGGTGTATGGGGCAAACTCAAGACTGGAGAGTACAAGAGCCATGCTTTTTACAAACTATTTTTAAGTTAGGGAGCTATATCCTGTTACTGCAAGCACTAGGTCTGAAAAAAATTTGTGACTTGGAATCTTCTGAGTCATTGAACCTTAGCTATGATTGTTGGGGCACCCTGTGAATAACCATGGACCACTTTGTTCAAAAAAATTTCTTAATGACAATTGGTTAAGTGTAGTGGGAGTGATTATAGTCTATAATCAACCTTCATGGTTGAAGATGAGCGTCCTTTTGTTGAGATTAACATATTTTAATATAGTTGATTCCCATAAGGCATAGTTAATGCAGGTTTCATAACACTTCCTCCGTGGAGTGAAAACTGAGATAAATTTAGATCACCATTTAGTGTGGAACACAAATCATTCTACATGCTACCCCTTTGGCTGAAAGCCAGAGCAGATTATATGGCACCCTTATAATTGACGCTAAAGCTGACAACATATTACCTCTTATAATCTCAATCAAAATAGATGAAGTATCAACCGCCTTTAGTTGAATGGCATTTTTTATTTTATGTTATCCTGGTGGATGAGACCTTTTTTGTATGTCTTAGCATCTTCTTTACCGAAGTAAAGACATTCTTTGTGCCTAGTGTTGATGCTTTAGTGCTTGACACAATCAAGAGGAACTCACAAAGCCCTTGGTTACATGACACATTTATTAAGGCCAGTTTTTTTTCTCCAGGAGATCAACATCATTGTGCAAACTTCCTAAAATTGTCTTTCTATCCAGAAAGGTGAACTTTTTCCGAGCACTTAATTTGTAAGTGAATAGGCATGCTTTGTGTGGAAAATCATGCCTACCTTGTGTCTTTCATCTTTTATTTTCTTCAATATTTCTGTGTTAAGGCCATTTTAATTAAATTTAATTTTCTCTCGACCACATCATGAACAATTTTAAAACCTTGTAAATTCATTAATGGTCATAAAATGCACTTCTTCAATTTGATGATTGTTTATATTTGCCATCAACATGGTGAATAATAAGATGCTAATAAAAGTACAAAGCTTATGAATGATTAACCATGCTGAGCGACTAACCTGACTCTAAAATTTGAGTTATTGGGTTAAAGTAGTTGATAAGATGCAACACGAGGATTACAACCAATGTAAGCTTTTATTTTTTTATTTTTGGATTAAGGCATCCGTTGGGCCAAGTCTTATGGTTAATTTCCCAGTTAAGTATGGGGGAAAACCTTTGATTGAGGATGTTTGAGGCTTATATTACATTTCCGCTATGCGATATTTTGAATTAGTGTTCTTGTACTCATAGATGGTAGGGCAATGATGTTAAACTTGGTCAAGTTTCTATGATTCCTTCTTTTAGGGTCCGTTGGAGTACCTTGTTCTAAATGGCTAGAGAAGGATAATTTTTTTCTTCTTAATTTGAAAATTTTCATCAGAAAATATAGGTTAGCTCATTTAAGTTAAATTTTTAAACTGAGTAAACCACCTGGTGCGACCAATTTTGCATTTGAGCTTAGTATTAGAGCATTCCATGTTTTCTCATGTACGTCAAATGATTCACTTACTCTTAAAGCTGTTTGTAGAGGAATGAAATGGCCTTGATATGTGATGTGTTAATGTTATAGTAAAAAATTTTTGGGTATTTGCCACATCTTCATCGGCATGTGTATTTTGAATAATATCATGTGGACTCCATATGATTTTGGCTCTTTTGTGAGCTCTGCTTTAACAAGCTCGAGACAAATGGTGGATGAATGGCAGCGCAAAGCACGTCAAATGATTCACTTACTCTTAAAGCTGTTTGTAGAGGAATGAAATGGCCTTGATATGTGATGTGTTAATGTTATAGTAAAAAATTTTTGGGTATTTGCCACATCTTCATCGGCATGTGTATTTTGAATAATATCATGTGGACTCCATATGATTTTGGCTCTTTTGTGTGCTCTGCTTTAACAAGCTCGAGACAAATGGTGGATGAATGGCAGCTCAAAGCATGGAGAGTTTAATAATTGCTTTTGTGTGCTTGCTGCTAGATTATTTATTTATATCTAAGTTGCCAATTAGAGAGTTTGAATATGATTGAGATTTTCGTACTTAATACAATCGTAATTGAGAAAAATTTAAGGACCTTTGCATCTTTTTTGACATTGGTGGAGACAATGATGACGTGGTTCCCTTTGATTATGAAATTTAATAGTTGCACGCATTATTTGAATGTTTACAAACTTTAGTTTAGTGTATTTTAATTTTTATGGACTATTGATAGGGTAATCATCCTATGAGTTTAAGTTATTTGTTTGGTTGAGTGGACAACGGCGTCCATCCTGAGGCAGCTCATGATAATGCTTATCATCAAGAAGACAAAGGCTTTCAGTTCCTTATCAACATAGTGATGCCTCCCTAGGAGTTGGTCATTATTATTATAGTATGAAGCAACAACGCCATTAAGCAGCAAGCATGCGCTTGGATTTGATGCAAATTTATATATATATGTAAGAGTAATCCCTCAGATTTAGAGACTTTTACATTCTAATATTTTTAATACGTGGTAGGTTTACTGTTTAACTAATGTAGTTGTAACATTCAATTTCTGTTACTTGGGAGAGGAAAACGATGAGATGAAGGAGAAGAGACGGGGAAATCGGGGGCAAAGAGAAGAGGAATCAAACATACAGCAAACCAAAGAGGGAGGACAGGAAGGTGAATTTGCCTATACAAACATCACAGACGAGTCAAGGGAAGACGTAACAGTTCACCTAATGGCTAAATGACAAGACTCGATTTAAGGAGAAGAGGTAGCCACTATCGAGTATGACCAGCGACGTTGGGCTCGCGAGCAAAAGGGAGGAGAGAGAAATAGCTGCAACGTTTGCTCATGCAAAGTAGGCTCACATGACCTACGAGCGCAGGGTAAGAAGCCAAGGAAACACATGGAAGGGGAGAATTGGATCTGAAGGAGGAAAAGAGCGAGAGAGGAAGAGGTGTTGAGCGGCTTTGTTGAGGAGGTCGCACCATTATCGCGTGCACTGGGAGTCTTTCACGTGGGTTAGGGCTCGATTGAGAGTCTTAAAGGGTGAGTAGCTTTAATTAAAAGTGTTTAATAAATATATTATATTATATTATATATAAATTAGGATTAAATAAGTTATAGTAATGGAAATTTAACATTTAAATGATATAAAGATAATAAATTAAGTAAATTTTATACTCATGGTTATTATAAGCTTAAAAAAAAAGGTACGGGGGTTAATGTAAATTCAAAAACAAATTAAGCGTCATCGAGGTGAGTACTCTTAAATTATCATATTATTTCGGTATCTCTTCTAAATCAATTGGGTGAATTGTTATCATACGTGGTTAATGCATTTGATTTTTTATTATTAAATTTATCGATCATTTCGATGCAAATGTTTAATTTTGATATTATGAAATAATTGATGCATTATAGTATTACATGTTGAATGATATGAAATTGTGAATAATATAATCTACATATAGTGATTATATGTGTATGTTTGACTATGATTGAGTCGCCTTTTGATGGTGCTAGTGGAGGAATACTACGGTACTCGTGCAAGTATATGAAAAGGGATATTGATATTGATGTGTCTTAATTGACAAAATTTTTAGTTGGTGCTCTTGTAACCATTGTACAGATATAAAATGATATTGATACACTATTGATATATTATGATTCATTGATATCATGTATAATATTTATATTGATTTATTAACAGGTTAAACTGACATGCATCTTACTTCCTTTTCCCTTGTAATTAGTGGTGTAAATGAGCCGAACACGAGCAAGCCATGCTCAGCTCGTGTTCGACTTGTTTATATTTCGAGCTCAAAAAGTGTGTTCATGTTCGACTCGTTTACTTCACGAGTTGTTCACGAACAAAGAGTCCTTTGAACAACCCTAATCATGTAGTCATAAGACAATAAGGGTTTGAGCAAGATTTTAAAAATTATTATTTATATTAAAACATCATTTGAATATAATTTAATAATTTTTATTCTATTTTCTTAATAAATATTTTAATTGGTTATAAATCTTTGTAGCCTTGTAGTTAATTAGATTTTTTTAAAATACTATTTTATATATATATATATATATATATA
>JXCR01147151.1:80164-119221 GCA_002079205.1 Phalaenopsis hybrid cultivar
TACTATATATATATATATATATATATATATATATGATGAGTAGTATTTCGAGCCAAAACGAGCCAAACACGAACAAACACATCTTAACTCGTGTTCGAGTCGTTAACTTATCGAACGAAATTAACGGGCTGAATACGAGCTATTTGCGAACAACGAGCCATTTTGACAGCCCTACTTGTAAATTAAATTGATTTGTGACACTTTTATTTGTAAAATGTTATGAACTCTCTAAAGGACACATCCAAGCTCACCCTCTTCTCTATTGGACTACAACAAATATACCCCTTATGGGTAGCAGAATAACTCACTAAAACATACTTCATAGCTCTAGGATATAGTTTCTCTACTGATGGTTTGTTGTCATTCACAAAATATACACAGCCAAAAACTTTAAATGGGAGGATATTACTGTTTTCTCTTTTTAATATCTGCTAATGAGACTTCCAATTTAACACTTTCGAGGGCATTCTGTTGATTAATTGAGTTGATGTCAAAATTGTTTGCCCCCACAAGTGCCTTGGTATACTCATTGCGGTCATCATGCTTCGAGCTACCTCTGAATGTTTATTCTTTCTCTCAGTTACTATGTTTTCTGTCTCTGTGTATGAACATGTAGTTTAATATTGTATCTTTTGGGCTCACAAGTATTGTCTCAAATGCCTTGTTGATATAATATCTCATTATCAGATGTCAATACCTTCACTACTGTATTGTATTGAGTCTGAATTGTCATATGAAAGTCTTTAAAGAATGCAAGCACATCACTTTTATTTCTCTTCAGATATAACCAAGTAACATGAGAAAAACAATCAATGAAAGTCACTAAATATTTGTAACCATCTAGAGAAGTTTTAGAACAATGTTCTCATAAATCTGAGCGCACGAAATAAAAAATATAAAAACTTCTTTTACGGGAACTAATAGAAGAGCTTCTGGTATGCCTAGCAAACTCACAAACATCGCACACAAGTTTTTTTTAATTTTACTTTTCATACAGTTATGGATACAAACGACTTAATATACTAAATGAAGAGTGTTTTAGGCACCTGTGATCTAGCAACAAAACATTCTCTGCACTCCTCTCAAATCCTCCTCTAGCATTCTCAACCATGGATGCCAAGGTTGAGTTCATCCCTTCTCTATCCAAGTACTAGAGTCCACTATGCCACGTGTCGTCCTAGATCTCAAGTTAGTTCCTTTCTTTTATATCAAATGAAATAACACATTTTAGATTGTTTGCTGGAAAGGAATGAGCATGCAAAATATTAAACAAAGTTATTGAATTGTTACACCTCACTATACCCTTACCAATCACAGACCGTCTTGTACCATTAGCAGTCTGAATGCTCTTTGGAGTTGTTAGGTGAGTATAAGAATAGAACTCGCTAGCGATACCCGTCAAATGTCGAGATGCACTAGAATCTACTATCCATTCTAGTGATCTTGTGGTGGATATAGAGCCGAGCATGTATATCACGAGTATTTTGGGCTGAGTAAGCATAACTAGCAGTGTTCTTCTTGGATGACAATAAGGTGGATGCATCCTCAGTTACAATACCTTTCGCCCTTCACTCTCTTCAATATCTCTAGTAACTCATGATTCTCATTGGTAAAAACTACTGTTATCTTTCCCTCGTTCTTTGCTACCATCGGATTTGTCCACTAGCCTCGACTTCCACCCCTTAGACCCCACAATTCTGATTACGATCACAGCATCTAGAGTGTCCACATACACCCATCTCTCTCTTCTTGGGTGGCTTTGGACAAGCCATACTCAAGTGTCTCACTTCTCCATAGTTGTAGCACCTGCGGGTCTCTCTAAGCACTTGCCATACCTGAGTTGATGCAGCCTAAGCTAATCGCATACCTGGACGTCCTCTCGGCTCAGAGTGTAGTCTCATGCGACTTTCCTCCTTTATCATCAATTTTACTATTCCTCAACCTTCTTCGGTCTCTCACGTATGTAGAACCAAATTTCTTTCCTCCACTGCTCTGATTTCACGCGCTCTCTACCCCTACTCTGCATTGAGTTGTTCGTACCACTTTATGGTGATCCAACAACCAAAGGTGTCGTTGATTGAGTTCTAGGGCACGCTCAAGTTCGTCTTCGACTTCCCAACTTGCTGCAATCGCGACCATATCGTGATTGTTCGCACTGCAATCTGCTGGTTGTTTTACTAGCAAATTGTGATCCCTTAGTCGCCTTCCTAGTGAGCCGCCATCACGTCGTCGCCTTCTCAGAGGGCTGCAGTCCCATCGTTGCCTTCTCAGAGGGTCGCAGTCCGCCTTCCTAGTGAGCCGCCATCACGTCGTCGCCTTCTCAGAGGGCCGCAGTCCCATTGTTGCCTTCTCAACCGCAGCTCCGTCGCGATGAAGAAGCAAAGGGCTGTCGTCGCGATCCGATGGTTGCCTTCCTAGCAAGCTACAATTCCTTCGTTGCCTTCCCATTGACTCGCGATGACGTAGAGGCTACACTTCCAATCGCTGCCACTTGCTCTGAGTCGCGATCCCATCATTGTCTTCCTAGTCATGGCTTCTTACACCGATCAAGTTGCACCACACCGATCTCAACAACGACAATGGTCGGCTGCCAGTATTAGGGCTTTCATGCCATGAAGTTAAAAATTTTATTTCTTTCATTCATGAGCCGGGCTTCTATAGAGACATACAAATTATTTACAAATAACCCCTAGACTTCCTCTATATTTTCTATTTACAATTAGCCCCCTCAAATTAAGATACAAATCTCAACAACTTCAAAAACATTTTTCTTGTCACCCCCAAGAATAGGGTTAGTGAGGAGTAAGTTGAGCCTATGTGAGGCAATGATTTGCTCAAATCATGATTTCATCAATAACTTAATTAACATCTTTCTTGTCACCCCCATTACTGGCTAAGTGAGGAGCGTTTTGAGGCTATATTTACCGCATGAATGAAAAAAAAAATCACAAATATCAAGAGAGGTACCGGAGAATTTATCTTGCACAATTAGGAGATAATTACTGTTACTAGTGTCCATCCAATTAGCGAAGATTTAAAGACGAAGACACTTGCTGCAATGATAAGGATTTGAAATACAATCGAAGGATAAATAATTCAAAGATTCAAAATCCAAGGGCCGTTTAGGATAACTTTTGATTTTTTTTATTTTTTATTTTTTATTTTTTATTTTTTGTTTTAAAACAAAACATGTGTGATATATTTTAACTTATTTGATTGTTTTAAAAACACACAAAATAATTTTTTATATGTTTAGATATTTTTAAAAACACTTATTTTTTTAAAATAAAAAATACAAAAATTGCACTAAGCAAAATTTTTTTGAAGTAAAATAAAAAATAAAAAAATAAAAAATAAAAATAAAAAACAAAAGTGATTTCAAACATGCCCCAAGTTTTTGCAAAGGCTGATTCCTCTTTCCTTTTTTGTAGTGAAAAATCTCTCTTTTCTTGTCTTACTACAAATAACAGGGTTCTACCAAAACTTCTTCATGCAGGGTAGCCGAATATGCTCTTGTTAAGTTAACCGAAGTCTCTCATTCTATCTCTGCTTGCTACAATATCTTTTAGGACTATTTACATACACACCACTCAATTCTTATGTATCTCACTTTTTAAAAGTTAGATGGTATTTTTGTCGTGACATGAAAGATCTAGGTGGTATAAATGTAAAAGTTTTGGTGTTCGATATGTAAATACTTTAGTATTGGGTAAAGTCTCCTATTTTGTATAGCTCCACGTCTTCATTCTCTGCTGCTATGCCACCCCAAGCCTACCCTTCTCCATCTTTATGCAGCTGTTAGATAAAGAGTTTACATAAATCTGGAAACTTCAATAATCTATATGTATGAAAACAATTTCACAAATTTTTTGAAATCTATTACATGTTTCTTGGACTTTTCTTTTCTCATTTATATCCCAAATCAAAATACGATCTTGAACTTACAATAATAAGAGTATTATCTTATTATGAGAACTCTAAATTTGAAAGGAAAAGCATTTCCACACTACCCATTCAAGACAAACTGGCATTTTCCGCTGTAGACTTTTTGAATTTTTACTGGAATTATGTTGGACTATGTAGAATATTGTTGTTGAATATATGATTACGTTCATCTTCTGGGATTCAATTATAAAATTACTCAACTAATTTGTATTTCTTACTACCTTTGATTTCGAGATCAGAACCAGTCATTTATGTCCTATTATTGCAGCAAGTAATTGTTTTTAAAGAGAAACATATTGTGATGAACTAGTACCAAATTCCATCAGATACCATTTTTTCATAGGTGCATGAGGTTTTGTATTTTCTAATGATATTTCTTTGAACTATATAGTTACTATTCTTGTGCTTTTGTAGTCGATAACTCTCTAATTAGTATCATGAAACAGTTTATCCCTGGTAGCTCATCAGAAGTTCTAATCACCTCTGCTGATTCCCGGATTAGGGTCGTTGATGGGATCAATCTCATTCACAAATTTAAAGGTTTTTTCTTTCCTTCACTATTTATCATTATTTTTCATGTAGCAATCTAGTTGGTTCATATATAATTTACAGTCGCCTATGCATATAGACCATTTATCATTATTTTTCATGTAGCAATCTAGTTGGTTCATATATAATTTACAGTCGCCTATGCATATAGACCTCAGTAGAATGATATTTTTGACACCTAACTAAATTAGCCGAGCCATTGTCGGATGAACCAAAACATCTTTAGCTAACTAAAGATTCTGAACCTGAGTCTGTTTTAATTCATTTCTTGCAATATATTTTTCTTAGGAAATTTACTTATTAATCATACAAATTTGATTTATTTACATATCTGACACTTAAAATTTTCATATTTAAATACATAAGAATTGTGTGCTATGTATGTAATTATTCCATTGGGCGGGGTGGGCCCTTGAACCTAGCCCCGTCGGTTATTACAAAATTCATACATGTATTTCTTTTGCCTAGACAAGTTCAACTACATAACCTCTCTTTAAATTTCTTTTTTGGCCTTCCCAGCGACTTAATTCCTACTGCTAATGTTTCATGCATTTATTTAAATTTAAGTGCGTGCAAAAAAAGTTTAGAGAAATCTACATACATGCCACAATTCTTTGATATTTGCATGTCTAACACGCAAAAATTTGATATTTACATATTTAACAACCGTAGAGCTAAAACACACACCTAACTCATCTAAGAATGACATCTTACCACGCCCGCAAAACATTCTTCTAAAACATTCATTCCGTCGCCTTCCTCCAGGATTTCGAAACACTAGCAGTCAAATTTCAGCCTCCGCGACACAAAATGGCAAGTACATCATCTGCGCCAGCGAAGACTCGCACGTGTATGTATGGCGGAAGGACTCTGATACCCGTCCAAGTAGAACCAAGACCTCCATCTCCATCACACAATCCCACGAGTATTTTAACTCTCAGGATGTCACAGCAGCAATTCCCTGGCCAAATTCTACCTCCACTCCAATAGAAAACAACCTCAATTCTCAATCAAAACCAAATAACAACTACTTAGAGTCCCTCAATGAAACTACCCTTCAAAATAATGCCCCTTCGCCGGCATATAGTGATAGGGTATCATCTACTTGGCCCGAGGAGAAGCTTCGTTCATCAACTGGCAAACATAACCGCCTGAGTAGTGGTGATCTTTCAAATTTGGACTTGCCGCCACCGCAAAGTGGCGGCTTGGCTTGGGGCATGGTGATTGTAACGGCTAGCCGAGGCGGCGAAGTCAGAGTATACCAAAACTTCGGCTTTCCGGTTCGTACATGACCGGCCAGAAATACCCACACTTCTCGCCAACTTTGTTTTGGCTGAATCAATTTCATTTTGAAGTTTCAAATCTTCAGTGTATAGAGAATGGAGATGGAACATATTTATTTGGCAGATTGGGGGTCTCATTTCTTTAGGGGTATTCAATTTGGAATATCCCCTTTTTTTTTTTCAAATACATTTTCATGTGAGGAGGAAAAAAAGAAGTTTATGCAGCCTGGAAGGGTTTTTTTNTTAAAAAATACATTTTCAAGTGAGGAGGAAAAAAAGAAGTTTATGCAGCCTGGAAGGTTTTTTTTTTTTAGATTGGGGCATTAATTAGGCTGCGCTTATTTTATATTTTTTTCTGGTTGGATGTATCCAGGGGAAATATGATAGAGGTTTGGTGTATAGAAATCTGTATCAGAATTGATAATTTTTACATTGGTTCATGAACATTCGAGTTATTATTTTAATGGAAAAGAATTAAACAGGAAGAAAAACAGAAGGAAAAAAAAAACGAATGTTTTCACAGATTTTGTAATTGTTTTATGGCAGAAAATGTTGCAGATGGTGAAAATGTAATTATACAAATTCAATTGGAGATTGTCAGAAGTTTTGTAGGTAGTCTCTTTAATTTCAAATTCAGATTAGTCCATCTTTTTTAATCAACACTTATATAACTTTTTTCCTATGCAAAATTGTGTCTATTCAAATTATCTTTTTCTGTGATATATTTGTTCTACTACTTGTAACTTCAAACCTTTATTGCCATGATTTATCTGGCATAAAGCACTTCATGGACATACATGAAATTCAAACTCTCATATGATGAAATAAATTTATAATTGAGAAGGAATAAAATGGTAAACAGACTTATCTACCTCTGCATTATAGCAAACTGGATATAAGCTAAGGTGTTGATTGTATTTTATTATTATATTTCAGCCAATGCTAGTCGTATTATCTTAATTAAGAAATTCGATTTTCTCTCGCCATGAAGCAGCGAGATTTCGGTTATAAGATTAAAATGATTGCTTATTCATGGAGGTATCGATTCATGTTGTAAATTTTAAATAAATATTTTAGTGAATGGATGTCATCATTCAGGGTGTAAATGAGTATAGCCGAGCTCGATTCATGTCTAATTCGAGATCAGCTCATTTGTCACATTACAAACTTGAGTTAAGGTCGAGTTTGGCCTGCAGTGCTAACAATTGGCTTGCAAGCTCAATAGAGGTATCGATTCATTTGAGAAGTCATTGAAGAGCTTGATGGCAGGAAAGAAAAATGATTGCTTATTCATGGAGGTATCGATTCAAGTTGTAAATTTTAAATAAATATTTTGGTGAATGGATGTCATCATTCAGGGTGTAAATGAGTATAGCCAAGCTCGATTCATGTCTAATTCGAGATCAGCTCATTTGTCACATTACAAACTTGAGTTAAGGTCGAGTTTGGCCTGCAGTGCTAACAATTGGCTCGCAAGCTCAATAGAGGTATCGATTCATTTGAAAAGTCATTGAAGAGCTTGATTGCAGGAAAGAATAAAAATGTGTCAAAAACTTATTTGAGAAGGCATCAATATGATCGAAATCTGACCAGTCAGACTCACTTTCACCTCTAATATTCATAATGCTCATTAAAGGACTCATCATTATTTATTTAAAGGGGCATTTACATAAGAAACACATAATTCATGTATATTTACATACTGTAATATCTAAATTTTAATTTTCTCATAACAAATCAAAAAATCTTTATCATTAACTTCAAAAAATCAAAACTTTTTATTCTTGAATAAAAAGCTATGAATCTAAAAATTAAAATTAGACATGAGGTATGAAATCATGCAAACCCTCATTTAAATTGCTTTGATAAATTGAATGACCTTTTTTTGTGAGTAATTATCATGTGTGCAGACCACACTTTCAAATGATGGCATAGATGGACATCTATGCTATACATGATGACGACGTGATTGCATCTGAACCATCTTTCAAACGTGCGATCTACCGTATGTAATATTTTCTTCCTCCCAACAGATGCTGACGAGTCCAAAAACTTGAAATAGCACCGACACCGATGAAGTTGGATTTTTACTCGCAGATGGGAAAATTTTCTCAATGCAATATACTCAAAAGCTTTGATTTATGCAGTATAAATTATAAATTAAGGTCTACCGTATATTGTCGATTTACATCAATGTAACTTATCTGTATAATATATTGCACTTGCATAAAAAGTCTATTTAAAACATCTAAACTTAATAAAGGCAATAGTTCCTCATATTTATCTAACATAAGAAGACAAAACATTGCTGTCCAGGTACAACTAAAAACTCCCTCAAGGGTAAATTACGTCAAAACACATCACTAGAAATAAATGAGGATTAAAAAAAACAAAAGAAAACTTGCTCCAGGCAATTTGATGCATTGTAGTGCATACACTAAACAATCTCCATTATAAATAGAAATCAAAGCAATCGCCAAACTATGCATATAAATCAATTTAAATTTTATTAAAACTTTACTTTAAATGAATTATGAGATATCATTTGTGTTCGCTCCAGGCAATTTGAAAAACCATTTCTCTTGAGGCTATTGTACGTGGAGATTGTTGATTTGTTGTGTTGATTGAGCAAATCAAAGAGCAAAATTATGTCAAATCTAATCAAATTAAAATTAGCTTGAAGAATATTTAAGAGCTTATACTCTTGCTAAAGATATTTCTTGCCATGGTATTGTCACTTCCCCACTGAATCTATGAAATCATTGGTCAAAGAATTAATAGTCTTCATAATTTGAAACATCAACAAAAAAATCTTTTATTTAATTAAAGATGATAATAGAAACTTACATTTTCATCCTTCCAGGCTGCACAACACATCTTCTCCTAAATTTTAGGATTGCTTTATAAATTATAATGTTATGGCAAAAACCATTTCCAATGAAATAGACCGAGACATTCTTCCTCAGAGCAATGACTTCATGATATTCCACATAATCTCTTCAAGTCGTCATGATTTCCCATGACATCCTACCTCATAAAAACCTAGAATCTCTTATCTTCAATCAATCAAAGAATCTTAAAAAAACTTGAATTGTATTTAACATAATTGAGAGCACTCTCCGCAAAGAAACACAATTCAAGCTTTCAGACATCTTTAGTTTCAATGCACTCTGTCCAGATTCAAATTCTAATAATTTTATCCTTGCACATGTAGTTATCTAAGTCACTTTTTACTAATCCTAATAAATTATTCCTCATATAGTTAATTTTATAATCACCAGCCCAACATTTAGGGCAAATTCAGCTATGTCAAATGTAGTGCGACTAGTAAAATGAGTCCATTTTAAAATAGATAAAAAAAGACAAAATTTAATAAAAATCAGATTATGTTTGAATCATGTTCTTTCATTGAATTTTATTGAAACCTTATTATAACTATTATTGAATCCTAAAAAATCATGTTCAAACCTTATCCAAACTATAATTAAACCATCTTAAGAAATTGTGCGGATATTAATCAAATCTTGTTCAGTTATATATATTAATCAAATCCTATTCAAATCATATTTAAAATATGTTTAAATCTTGAATGAAATTTATTCAAACATGGTTAAACATTATTCCCAGGATTTCTAGACGAGGATACTGGAAATCATGCCTCTTTTTTTTTCCTGCAGGCTATACAATGCAGCTTACACTGCAAGTGTTCTTCCTTTTTACCTATAGGTCATACTCTGCAACTTTCTCCAAAGGTGTTCTATATTTTCCTGCAAGCCATAGCCTACACACATTCCCTGCGAGTGTTCTTCATTTTTACCTAAAGAACCATATCCTACAACTTTCCGTGTAGGTATTCTTTCTTTTTTTATTGCAGGTCATACCCTACAGCTTTCATGTAGGTTGCTTACTTCTCCGCATCATTACCTATAAAAGTCTTCCGCCGACATTGCAGAACTGCGGTCAACTAAAAGTCTACTTTTTCTGTAGGTTATCTACCTCTCTACAAACTTTCTTGCAGCATTACCTATAGGAGTCTTCCGCCTACTTATAGACACTGCAAGAACTGTAGTAAAAAACAACCGAAGTCAGCTAAAAATATCCCTAAATACTCTTGGGGTTGATTAATGAGTATAGGATGAAGACTTCAAGTTCTACCTCACTGAATAATTCTTGTCCATTGTTTTGATATTTTTGAATACAAGTTGAACAAGGTTGTGAACCATTTTTCAACTTGAGGGGGAGTGTTAGAAGTTATATTAAGAAATAATTCATTCAGAAATAATTTATTCCTGTTAGAAGTTATGAGAATTAGATTTTTTTTTTTTTGTATTGAATTTATTTCCTTTCTTATTTTAGATTTATTTCCTTTCCTATTTTTTGTTGTTTCATTTATCTCCAAGTAACTATTATGAATTGATTAATTGAAAATATATATGTTATATTTTTCCTTTAATGTTATTTCTTTGTTCTTGTCTTTCCTATTCTAGGATCATGTAAGTGTATTTATACCCCATTTTCATATCAATAAAATAATTCCGTTTAATTCTGAAAATCAACAATAAATAATATTTTGTATAGCATCATTTACCTTGAATAATTAATCGAAGACAGAAACAATGCAATGGAACTTCAACGCAAATTAATCACACAGTAACTATGAATGTTGGAAACAAAGACAACAAGGAAAAGAACAAGCAACTTGTCTGGAAGTTTTCATAACTGCTCATGCCAATATTTCAACTGATATTTTATAAAACAGCCCTATTTTGACCTGAAACAAACTTTTTAGCAAACTTTCCTGAATAAACAAATAAGATATTTCTTAATTTCTACAGACAAAATCAAACTTTCCCAAAGAAGAATGTTTTGTTGACTAGATCAAAAAAATAAGTTTTAATTTTACTTATTTATTCAGAATAACTAGTGTGAAAACATGAATTAGATATACTGAGAATCTAAAACTTTATATCCATCCAACTATATTAATCGGCACTTAAATGGTCAAAAATTAACAAAACTTGCATAATGAAGAAGGGTGGATAAAACTATAACAATCTTCCTCAAGCTGGTGGTGGATATAAACATAATAAGAATGAAATAAATGAGAATAAAACAAAGTATGAAACTCAAAATTTAACACCCTCCCTCAATCTAGGTCAGGTGTTGTTAAAACCAACTTGGTATTCAAATCTGTGAAGACATCAGCAACTTGAAGATAAGTTGGAATGTAGACTAAATGAATAATGCATCTATTAAAATTCTCAGAGATAAAATGTCTATCAATCTCAATGTGTCATTTAGATCAAGTGATTGGATCTCTTCTTTAACTACTTTTTTACCATTATGGACTTTGAAATGCTTCATGAATAGAATTGGGTATCTAAATACTATCAAGATTAAATACAAAGGCTATAGAAATAGATGATAACTTTTCATAGGCAACATAATCCTGGATAGAATAATTTGTGCAACTTTCCTTGTCTTCTTCACTGGATTCCACCTCCCTTGGAATCACAGAGATTGTAAACAGTCTTATGGTTGCATATTGTTTTTATCATGCTCAATGAATTTCTTTCTCCTAGTATACACACAAGGTTCCTTGTTATCAATCTCAAGTTGGAAGCTCTCAACTAAAGCCTTTGTATAGATCAGTATGGAGACAAGATGATTAGAGGGAAGGAGAATATGTTTTGATGACTCTAGGTCAGTATGAATATCCAGAGTAGTGTCTTAAATATGATTTTCACCTGGGCTCTCCCCGTGATATTAATTGGGGTAATTGGGTTAGTTTTCAAAGCATGTAACATTCACAGAGTTAAAAGTTTTTTTTTTATGGGAGGATAGTACTTGTACCCCTTTTTATTAAAAGTGTACTCAACAAAGATACAATTGATGGCTTTTGGATCAAGCTTTATTTTGTTTGATCGGTGAATGCGAACAAAAAAACCTTCAAATGTTTTTAGAAGAAGATTGGATGAAAAGGCTTTTATGAGGGTATTTTTCCATCACAATATCCAAAGGTGCTTTGAAACAAATGACATTCTATGAGGTGAGTAGTTGTGAATACATCTCCCCAAAAACTTTTGAGACATTGTGAGAAAGCATTATAGACCAAGATATCACGATGAGATGTTTATTCTTCCGCTTAGCTACTATCACACTTTGTTGTTGAGTTTCAACACGAGATCTCACATGGATGATACCGTTCTTTGCAAGGTAGGGTCCAAGAATAGAGTTGAAGTATGCATGTGCATTATCAGTTTTAAGAATCTGAATTTTGTATTGAAACCGAGTTAAAATCATGTTATAGAATGACTGGAAGATTTAAGCACTTTTGAATTTTTCCTTCATGAGAATTATCCAGCTAATTTTAGCGGGGTCATTAATAAAGGAGACAGACCATCTGACTCCATTGACAGACTTCAATATTTATGGTCCCCAATTGTCACCATGAATGATAGAGAAATGATGTGAGAGTTTGCACAATAAAAAAGAATAAACATGACGAATATATTTAGCAAATTGATAGGTTTAACACTGGTAAAATTTTGTCATTTTATTAATAAAGATATGATGGTACAACTTTGCATCATAATGAAATTTAAGATGACAAGAGAAGAGGATAGCGAAAAAGACACCTGTGTTTTAAAAGAATAGCTTTTTTTGAGCAAGAATAGACCTTGATGCATTACAACACTATCAATCATGTTGCCCAAATCCACTTAACATTCACAAGAATAAGAATGAAATTTAATAACACAATTCATGTCACAAATAAACTTACTAATTGACAATTGAAATCTAATTGGGGAATATATAGCACATAAGAGAGCTTAATATCTTCGGAAACCTTCACTTTCATTTCCCAACAATCCTCGAGTGAGATCATCTGCAAGTCTAACAATTTTAGAGTCGAGAACTCTTGATAGTTGGTGAGAGCGCCAATATCTCCTATCGTGTGATCAAAAGAGGGAAGCATGATACCTTCGTGCATCAAGCTAGAAGGTTGCTCAGTTGTACTTGAAAGAAGTTTTTTTCAACACCTCCAGTTGTTTCTTAGTGATAGAGCAATGATCAACTAACCCTTCAAACGTGGTAGCAGCATGGGCTTTTCTATCTTGATCTTTCAGCATTTGACGAGGTTTCCAATCCGCAACATGTAATTTACAGCACTTGTCCTTTGTGTACCAAGCTTCTTGCAATGTTCACACAATGGATGATTCTTCTTTAGCTTTGACTCATGGGATGAGTTGTGAGTGTATAAGGAGGAAGTCTTAGTGCTAGATGAATCCATGCTTCCTACCATAATGAGCTTCTTCCTACTTTCTTCTCTTCTGACTTCAGCAAAGACTTAGGGCCCGTTTAGAGCAGCTTATTGGTGTATGACGATGTTTTGAAAACGCCACCGCATTGTTTGAATACCACGTTCGATCCGCGTCTCCAAAACTCACCGAAATGTCGTTTTGGAATTCCTTATAAGATGGGGACACGAGATCGACCCCGTGTCCCGCGTCTTCTCGCATTCGGGTGGAATTTTCCTCCCGTGCCCTTCTTTGCTCTCCCTCGCCCTCGCCGATCTCAAGCTTGCTCTTTGTCTGCTCCTTCTCCCTCGCAGGATCGACACCACGCCTTTTCGCCACTCGTTCCACGTCGTTTTGTTTCTTGCCACTTGTTCCTCCTTCCTTCGCCTAGGGCTCACTTTGCAGTCATATGACGTATGTTTTCAACGCAACCCTCACTTTCGCCTAGCTGCAGTATCCTATGCAAAAAGGACATCAATAGTCCGGAGCCAGGGATTCCGTCGCAGTTTTTTTAACACCTCTCTGCTAGTGATGATATGGATGATTTTGATAAAAGGTTAATTATCTTGCATAAATGTGTGCGTGTTAAATCCTATAATTTGTAAAATCCTGTTCCTGGAGTGCAGTGCTTCCTCCAAAAAAAAAATTTGCTCGGAGCTTATAGGCCTTAAAAAAGGCAAAATGGTTATTTATCCAGCAACAATTGCAAATAAGTTGTTCTGAATAAGTTCCACCGAACAACAAGTCAATTTATCCTGATAATCTGCAGATTATCAGGTTGTCAAGATAATTTGCTTATCAGCAGATTATAAATAATCTGCAGCTACCCCAAATAGAGCATTAGGGGCAACGATATGCTTCATCCCTGTGATTCTTCCTCTGACCTCATCAAGGTTCTTATTTAGACCAAATAAAAATTTGATCCTCTTTTTCTCCACTATTATTTTATACAACATAGCATCTTGAGGGTATTTCCATACAATAGTATCATACAAATCTAACTATAACCGATACTTTGTTGGAGTGTTGAAGTATTGAGTCACTTAACTATTCTCGTCAGAGCTCATGCAATTTTGTCTTAATCATAAATAACTGTGTAGTGTTTTTGGTACAGATATAAATCTCCAGTGTTGTTTCTCAAATCTCATGTGTTGTCCTTACAGAATAAGAATTTTTTTTAAATCTCTATAGTCATAGAATTGATCAACCAAAGCATGACCGTATGATTATGGATCTTCCATGAGCGATGGTTAGGATCAGCGAGTTCGAGAACCGTGTCCGCTATATTCATCTTTCCTTTTTTCACAAATATATATAAATAAAGATTGGGGCAAATAAAGAAAGTTATGGTCATGAATTCCAGGACTGTTTGGACAAAATTCTTAGTCTCTAATTTAGACTACCACCAGAGTATAGCCAAAAATCTTCATATCCTACTTTCTCAAGTCCTGCACGCTTAGGGTTAGAAAGAATTTCTAGCTGATAGTGTCGTAGGAGACGAAGAACACCTGCAACTGCTCTGCTTTCTTGGGAAGGATCAGTTGGCTTGACGACGTAAGGCAGGAAGGAAAGTCTGGAAGGCTGAATGATATTTGCGGCTAAGAAAATGCCTGCAGGGTGCGGCTTCTCTGGCGGAAGATGGTGAAAGCTTACAGTGAAGCCTGCAAGGGAGTCTGCAAGGAGGATTTTGACGGTAAAACGTCTGGTGGGAGACAATGGAAGCCTGAAGGGAAGCATGTAGGAAAGTGTGCAGGGAACACTTGTAGGATAGCCTGCAGGGAGGATTCTGGCAAGAGAACGCCTGCATGGAGCCCACAGGCTAGCTGTCAGCGGCAGGGAGAGAGCAAAATCCAGGGAGGGCATGCAGGCTAGCTGGAGGGAAAACTCTGGCAGCTAAAAAAAGCAATATTGGGCTTGTAAACTAGCTCTAAAACCATGAAGAAAGATGTATAAATTTGTATTCTCTTCTTTCTTAAAAAAACAAATAACAACTCTTCTCCGAATATAATAAGGCTAGAGCAAAGTTAATTCCTACCATTACAACTTATCAAAAACATAACAACCAACAAAAGGAAAGAAATACAACATAACAAGAAAGGAACAAATGAGAATAAATCTAAACCAGAAAACTGATAAATTAGTCATTGTAACATTGCTTCACAATAAATTCTCATGCAAAATTCAGGTAGGAACAATTAAGTAATTTATCACTCAACCAAATACTAGGCTCTGATTTAGAATCAATTTTATTTTCGTTTTTGTTTTTGTTTTTTATCTTTTTTATTTTTTTAAAATATATTTATTTATTGTGTTTTTACATGTTTTTTAAAACACTCAAAATAACTTTTAGATATTGTGAGTGTTTGTAAAAACATACTTTAATCAAATATCCAGATATGTTTTATTTCAAATAAAAAATAAGCAAACCAAAATAAAAATAAAAAATAAAAAACAAAAAATACAAGTGATCCCAAATGACCCTTAAATCTAAGATTAAAGTTCTTTGTTTGTTGGGTATAAAGATTAATTTAAATACACTGCATAATCAAAACACAAAATGTGAACAAAAAAAAAATAATAAATAAAAAAATACTAATTTAAGCATATAGTTTAATTGACAACCATAGAAATACAAATGAAGAATAATCATTCATAATTTTAAGCATACCTTCTTTGCGAATTTTTATGAAACATGTCGGAACATCATGAGTGCTGTAGTCCTGTGACTAACTAGGCTGGAGACAAAAATAGTAAGTTAAACTCACTTGAATATTTTACAAAATTGCATGTATGATCAAATTAATGAAACACTAACAGAAATATGACATCAGAGTAATTTCAAAACGAAAAGATAAAATCAATCCCAACATATACCAATATGCCGAATATGAGTGGTCATCTTACCCGAAAGTCAATCTTAGGCATGTATTGTAACCCAACTCACTAGAAGATGCAATAAACGTACACTTCTCATAACAAAATTCTAGCTTCCAATTCAGGAAAGCGTACTTTACAAAAAATACTTTTTTGTTTCCAAAAATATAAAATCTACCCGTGATTCTCCTTTACATAAAAAAAAACAAAATTCCCATACAAGTAGAGACCATAAGGCCAATGAAATGAATTTTTAAAGGAGAATAATGGCAGCATATCTCCCTATTCCTGCAACAAATGCAGAGATAAAATGGAAGGGAAACACCTACTTGCTTCCGAGATTGATAGCCTCACCATCCTCAACCATACCGATTCCCCAAGGAGCAGCGATTAAAAGAATTCTAAATTCCTCATTGGTAAGATTGTGCAGCGCATTCATGCACAGGAGAAAAGCTCAACAAAATTGTATGATTGTGCAGACCCTGGGCTGTAATGCCTCACAACATCAGCCTTAGGATGAAGATTTTGTCGAACCAACTCGAGTTCAATAATTGCATCATAAACTTATTTGAGCTGTGGCATTGGTGGTGAGGTATTGAGCAATTGACCTTTCAATCTATAAGGTCGTGTAATTCAAGATAGAATTCGTGGTATTGAATGTGGAAAATCTTGCTTCAGTCGCTTGTTCGATGATGCCGGCAGAATTCTGATAACAGGGCAGTAAACGAGTATAATTAGAGAATAAATAAATGATTAAGACATTTATATACATAAACCAAATCTTTTATATTACAACAAAACACCGCCAATTTTTTCTAGAAAGTGAAATGCATATTTTCATGCATAGGTATGGTGGTATGTATGTAAAATTGAAGTTCAGGAGTGCTAGATATGTAAATATGTAAGAATTGACTGGTATGTGTGAATCTTCCTAAATGATTTCAAGTTGTCATGCAAGCATCTCACAGTTAAACTAGTTACAGCGACTAGGAAAATATGGTTCTTACACCATAATTTTCATGTCTATTTTTTTCTATGCTTATTGCCTTCTTTTAGCTGAGATGCTGACAAAATTTCCACTAACCTTTACCTGCCAACACAGACCTCTCTTTATGCTTTAGACAAAGGGAAATTTATATGCATGCCACACAATTGTTGTGTTTACATATATCTTAACACTAAGAGTTTGTTGGATCAACTTTATTTTTATTTTTGTTTTCATTTTTTTTTATTTTATTGTAAAAAAAATATTTGTTTGACTTGTTTTTTACATATTTTATATGTTATTTCTAAAAATAATCAAGCTTTTTCCATATGTTCAAAATAATTTTTAAAAGTTTCTGACTGCTTTTAAAAAACATTCATATCTTAATAAAATATATCACACTTTTTTATTTCAAATTAAAACATAAATAATACAGAATAAAAATAGAAAATAAAAATAGAAAAATAAAAATGATCCCAAACACCCCCTTAAAGTTTGATATTTACATACATAGACATAAGTGTTATCAATCACATCAAAATATATGCAATGAAAGACGCATTTCATTTTAAAAATGGTTAATACTGTTGGTATTTTTTATGTGACCTCAAATATTTGAGTGTTACATGTGTTATTATTAAAGTTCAGGTGTGTGAAATGTAAACTCATAAGAATTGTGTGGAATGCATACACATCCCCAGCTTAAACAAACTGGTCATTGCTAGCAATTAAATCATTGTATGAAAGTCATGGTTCCTGTTACCATCTTCCCTACTCCAATCTGTACCAGTCCTTTGCTTTGAATCAATCTGTTGAGGTGTATGGCCCGAAAAAGCAACCACAGCCGAAGCAAGCAACCAAGCAACAGTGCTAAACAGTAGAAGCCCAAATTGGCATAGCTATGATGGACGGCGAAACTACACCCCCACTGTGCATAGCTACACCGTGTTTGATTCCACACCGAGCTGCAGTATAACTACGCCATGTGCAGTTTCTCTATAGTTCGATTCTTAAGTCTCTATTCAAACAACGTAGGGCATCTCTCTTGAATGTGTCCCCATGTAAGTTTTTCCCACTCATAGTGGAATTTTTTAAGATGTGACTGTGATTTTTTCTAATTCCAGCCTTTTCCCACGTAAACTATGGTGTACTTTTCTTAGATATTTTGTTGTGCTTCTATTCTTTTTTTTTTTCCCAAATTTCTCATATCGGTGTTCCTATTTTAACGGTGCGGTTTTGATTGTGAATCAATCAAAGCTCTGAGTGTCTATTTCATCCCAATAAATGATATCAAAGTAAGGAGTTTGATTCGAGTAGGATCAATGACCAACGAAGCGAGGTACAAAGTAGATAAATTCAATAGATCAAACTTAGTTTTCTGGAGAATGCAAGTTTATGATTTGATGTATCATAAAAATTGTATTTGTCAATAAAGTAATCAACATGAAGCCAAAATCAATATCTATGAAGGAATGTAAGTGTTGAATTGAACAACTTTAAATTTGATCCATGTGTCACGTTCCACATTTGTTGCATTCAATATATTAAATGAGAAAATTATGATAAATCTCATGGTGGCACTGACAAAGATGTATGAAAAAATTTCTACTTCTAATAAGATTTTTGTGATGAATAAGTTATTCAATATAAAATGGCGGGATTTTAGTAGCCGATCACTTGTACAATTTTAACAATGTAACCAGTCAGTTGTGTTTTGTGCGGTTCAAATTGAAGGATGAGGTCAAATTAATGTTAATTCTATCTTCATTATCGAACAGTTGAGATAATTTGGTCACGATGATTAGTAACTTTTTTGGGAATATGAAATTGAACTTCGATGACATCATGAGGTTGGTTTTGAATGAAGAAGTTTGCAAAAAAAACTGTGAACAGTGAATCTTTAGGTACAGAGTTGAATGATGAAAACAAAGGAAGTAATCTGAACAGAAATACAGACAGAGACATTCAAATCAAGAAGAGAAATTCAAATCACGCAGAGAAAAACTGCGGGAATAATGAGCACTTCAAGGAAGATAATGCTCTAAGAAAAGTTGGTGGTGGAGGACAATAAAGGAATCTTTTTAAAATGTCTCCACAGGAGAAATTCAAGATAAATCCCTCGTATTGTCTCTAGTTAATCATGAATCTTGGATTGTAGACTCATGAGTCTATTTTCACGCAAGTTCAAAAAAAGATGTGATTAAAAATTACGCTCGGAGTGATCTAGAAAACTGTATCATTTGGAAGGTAACAAGACCTACAGTTGTTAGAAGAAACTACTCCGAAAGAATCTCCTTCTAGTTTCACTAGCAGAATAAGACCACGAGATTCGAGAAAGTCGAAACAATAAATTTAAGAGCAGAAGTAAAATCAAAACAAGAAAAAAAACACGAGAATTTACGTGGAAATACCCAAAAATGGGAAAAAATCACAGATCTACTCCACCACAAATTCACTATGAAAATCAGATAGTTTTATAAATAACTCACACAAGTTTCTTCTTTATACTCACACGACGAAACTTACAGAAAACTCCACAATCTTCTTTCTCCGATCCGATGCAAAACACACGTTGAGATCCCTGAAAACCTCCTCTCCAATTCTTCTCTCCTTCATCAAGAACTTGTCGAAGACCACCAAAGGAAGACCTACACCCAACTCATCATTACACACTCGAAATTAGTTTAAAACCCAGAAAACAGATTAACTACACCGGGTGCTTAGGCTACTAGATTTGACGCCTAAGTGTCAAGCTCTCGGGATTGCGCCTAGCAAACCAGGAGCTTGAGCGCCCAAGGCCTGCGCTTCCTTTGCGCCAAAGATAAGGGTGCTTAAGTGCCAAGGGGTCGCAAGGCGCCCTCCTCTCTGTCAGCGCCCAAACTGAAGCTTAGCTGTTGGGATAACAATCTCCCACTTGGAGACAATAGCACCCAACACCGATCCTTTGTACCTGTACGTCCATTTGAATCGCCTTAACAGTCACGCACCGTGGTGCCACTTACGCCCGGTCTCAAGCTTCATGAAACCACCTTCGTCAACATATTTGCAGGATTCTGAGCTGTGTGTATATTCTTTAAGAACAACTATACATTTTCAGGAAGAAAACGAATGAAATGATACCTCAGCACAATGTGTTTCATCCTGACATGAAAAGCAGCATTCTTAGCAAGATGAATCGCACTCATACTTTCACTGTAGAGTCTTTCAATCCCTTGCTCCTTACCCAATTTTGTTATGAAACTCTGTAGTCAAATCATCTCATTGCTAACATCAGTAATAGCAATATATTCGACTTCCATAGTTTAAAGTGCAGCAATCTTCTGCAACTTAAAAACCTAACTCACGACTTTATTCCCCAATATGAAGATATATCTCGTTATACTTTTATTGTGGTTCACATCTCCTGCCAGATCTGAATCTATGAATACCTATAAATTGGTCCCTATACTTCCATAGCAAAGTGTCACATTGATTGTTCCCCTCAAATACCTGGCAATCCACTTTACTGCCTCCCAATGATGCCTGTCTGGATTGCCCATATACATGATGACCACTCCTGCATATGCAATATCTGGTTTAGTACAAATCATCGCATACATCAAACTTTGAACTGCTGAAGCATATAGAGTTCTCTCCATCTGTGTTTTCTCTACTTCAAAGTTAGGCGATAACTCCTTAGTATGAAGTGACTACCTAAGAAAGTGCTAACTGGTTTCTTCTCACTCATGTTGAATCTCTGTAGAAACTTTTCAACATATTATGCCTGAGACAACTTCAGTGTTCCTATACTTCTGTCTCCGTTGCATTCTGATATAAACATGTAAAACCTCATGTATCATTGTCTCGAAGTCTGCTTCAAGCCATAGAGACTTTTCTTGAATCTGCAAACAAAACTTTCCTTGCCTGAAATCTTCTAACCTTGTGATTGCACCATGTATAGCTCCTCCAGATATCCATGTAAGAAAGTTATTTTTACATTCATCTGTTTCAGACGTAGAACTTCTTATGCTACCAGACTCAGCACAACCCTTACAGTCGCCATCTTACCCACTGGGGGAAAAATCTCTGTACAACAAGTCTTACCTTGTAGCGTTTGCTATCATCTGACTCCTCTTTCAGTCTGTAGACCCACTTGTTGTACAGTATTTTTTGCCATTTGGTAGTACCGTCAAAGATAATTTTCATGTGAAGGCTTCCTCTTGTGAGATCAAGAGGAATGTTTGGAATGAAGTTATGTAAATTCCAATTATTATAAAGAGAAAAATTGTGTGTATCTTTGTGAGTTCTACCATTCATAGTGAAATTTTTTAGTAGTGTGGCTTCGTGGTTCTTTTCCGTTCTAGGGTCTTTTCATGTAAATCCTGATGTGATTTTCTTATATTACTTAGTTGTGCTTCTGCTTATTTTTTTTATTATGGATTTCTCGAACCAATTTTCCTATTTTCGCGGAGAAATTTTGATTTTGAACCAATTGATGCCCTAAGAGTACATTCCATCCCAACACAATTATTGGAATCACCCGGGTTAATAAAATAAATATAACCACAACAAACACAACAAAGCCTTTATCCCATTAAGTCGGCTGCATGAATACTTTTTCTCCATTGTCTTATTGAGTCATATTTTCATATAATTCCAATAGATAAAGATCATTTTTAAACAACACGCCCAAGCCTTTTTAGGTCTACCCCTAACATTCTAATAAAGATGAAAAATTAATCCAGAAACACCTGGACAAATCATTTCCGAGGTACATTCCTTTTTTGGGTGTCGCAGATAAAATAATTAAGAAGTAGAAATGCCAACCTTGAAGAACCTGAACCCATTAGAGGAACTTGTGCAGGTCTGGATTTCAAAGATTCAAGAGCTTCTTCCGCAGCCTGAAAAAAACAATTGTCAGCGTTCGATTATCAACTTTCATGATTCATTAAATTGAAAAATATTCATCATCCAAAAGTGGCAACAAAAAAATGCACATATCACACCAAGCTACATATTTACAAACATTAAAGTAAAAATTGCAGGATTTAACATCATCGAAGCTAAATGAGAGGAGAAACCTAACATGTGACACTCAGGAAATTCATAGAGTTCGGAAAAGCGGTTTTGTAGGACGTGAATTCATTTGCCATCATAGCAAAAGCTACAAACTATGTTACAAGAGGTTTCCTAAGTAAAATTAAAAATTACAGTATTTTAAGTTAGAAGGCAGTTTTGTAGGACGTGAATGCATTTGCCATCATATCAAAAGCTAGAAACTAAGTTACAAGAGGTTTCCTATGTCAAACTAAAAAGTAAAGTATTTTTAGTTAAAAAAGGGGGCATTTACAAACATGCCGCCCAATTCTTTTTTTTTACATATCAAACACCTAAGCTTTAATTTTCATACTTATACCGCCCAAATGATTTATATCACATAAAAAATACCATCATTAAACTTTTTAAAAGTGAAATACACCTTTTCATGCATACATAAGGTGGAATCTTTGTAAAAATTGAAGTGCAGGTGTTAAATATGTAAATATAAAGGAATTTAGTGGTATGTATGTAAATCTTCCAAGAGAAAAGGTTTGCAGGAGACCTGAATCTTGGCATCCTCCCACGTTACTCCAAATCCTTTACCTAAAACCTGGCCTGCGATTTCAACCTGCATGGAGAATTTATATCAAGATGAAATAGATAAAAAACAGATTGCCACCAAATCAATACGTGCATACCTTGTTAAAAAATGATGGTTCCAGAAAAAAATATTGACTACAACTAATCATGACATTCAATAAAATCAAAAGAACCAGAAGAAATAAATTTAAATTAAAATGTTATGACAATACAAGAGTAATAAAGAATACAGACAAGAAAAAAAAAAATTGAAATCAACCCACTCGTTGAAGAGTAGCTCATATTACAGTAAAAAGTTTATCGATCCAACAGCTAAATTTAGAGGAAAAAAGAAGAAAGAAGTCATCAAAAGTATTAAAAATCAAGTCTCACGCTACCATAAGAAGATGGTCTCTCACGCAAATATACAAGTCCCTCACTTTGATTAAGGATTCACCCCTTAAAAATAAAAGACAGCAGATTCAACAGTAACTTCGTTCTGTAACAAATTCATTGCGTTTTGTACAAGCCAAACCCTTATATATAGTGCAAAAAATCAAAAAAAAAAAAAGAAAAAGAAAAAGAAACCATGAAGGAATTTCAAATGTTAAAACTTATACCTAAAAGCCACACATGTTGGCTATCAGAAGAAACAAAAATTTCAATAATAAAGGAACAACAGCAGTAACAGAAGACAGTAGAAACTTATTAGGTTAATTCAAACGAGTAATTTCATACAAGAGAAAAAGACCAAAATTATGCTCAGACACTTTGTGAGCAACAATTATAGTCCAAGACGATTTAGAAGTCCTAATTTAGTACCCAGATTTTATAAGAAAGCCAAAATAACCACGCCATCAGAACTAATGAAAATTAAAATTAATGGTGCTAAAAATGATGGCATTTAAAAAAAAAAATCTTGAGTTTTTGATAAATCTAACTTCTTACTTGTCTTATTTTCTCATAAACAGCAACAAACTTCACACCGAGCAATAACCTATTGAAATCTTCCAAATTATTAAAAAAAATCAACTCGCAACACAACCTGCACAATCTCAATCCACTCCTGTTGTATTCAAATTTGGTTGTTCTAAAGGAGAAAATAACATAAGCATGAGATTAAATTTACCAAAGGTTCTAGAAAAAAAATATTTTCCTAAAATACTATGGTTTTTAAGACCAATCATTTCAATTTTCGTTAGTTTAGAAAGACATTAGTCCTTGTTTTAAAAGTTTGGGGATTAAGTCAAAGCATTTATTCCCTTCAATAATAGTTGAAGAACAACTTTGGTCATATTCTCTTCCATACTCTCTTTCAGTCTAACTTTCAACTAACACTTGGTAAAAACTCAAGCTTAGATATGATGCAGGCAAAAGGCTTTTTACTGCAAATGATTGGAATAAAATTAACATTGCTTAAAAAAAAATCTTATCAGATTCCACATTTACACTAAAAAAAGGGTACATAATTAACTCATGTTCAAGTAAATTTACAGTTACATCAAAAAATGACATAAAATAATGCATTAGAGAATAAAATTGAGATCGAATACTTCAAAAATTACCACTTAATTACTGGCGTTTTATTACTTTATGTTTTGCCAAAAAAAGTGTAAAGGCTTAACATCAATTCATTTTCAATCCACAAATGATGTATTCCTTCATTTTCAATCCAAAAATAATGTATTCCATGAATAAATTCATAACCTTTAGAAATGTCACATCCATCCACTTTAGAACTACCTAAAATGGGAACAGAATATTACACAAGAAACAGATGTGGAAGGCCACGCGAAACTAAAATCTATCATTGAAACATAAAATATTGCATAAACATTTTGAATTTTAACCATAGTTTTCAAATTATAAGACTTCTCACCAACCAAATGAATAAAATTTAGGGCCCATTTGGGACAGCTTATACGCCTCACCGTTTGAAAAACACGTTTCAACAACTTATCCGAAAATGTGGTTGGGTTTTTTACACTAAAAGGAGGCCGCGAGTCAAACCCCGTGGGCCACCAGCAGGCCGCGTTTCAGGATAAGCACAAGTGTCTCAAATGCACCCTTAGTTTACCATCTTCACCAACAACACCACCTAGTACATCGTCTCTTGTTGTTTTCCCCAAAATCCAACCCACTTCCTTGTTGTCGCCACGAACAAGTACTCGTCTTCCCATTGTTTTCCCCTCAATCCAGTCCAACACCCTAGTCACCGCTGTCCAAGACAAGTAACTGTCATTTCCCTACTGTACCCCCACCTGGTTTACTTCCCTATCTTGGCGCTACCCTTCCAAGCCCCTAACGGCCACCAACACCACCAATTTGTTGAGTGTCATGTTTGTTGCAATTTCATATTTTCATTTATTTGGTTGTTATTTCCTATTTAAAATCAACAATAATATTATTTTCTCATTGTTGTTTGGTTAAATTCCGATATCAATTGGTAATAGAGCTAGCTTAACCCTATTTCTATACTAGGATTACCAAAATCACCCTCCTCTTGCTGATTTTTTCCCAAAAATTTGCTTTCCCCTCCCTAACTCAACCCAGTACACACTATTACGACTCCAAAATCTAAAAATTAGCTATGTCACCGAGGAGACAATTGTTGAAAACCTAATTGGGATAAAAGAAATGGCAAAGAGCCTTCTATGGAAGATACGCACAAGGAAATCCTCCAACTGCAACAAAGGTTTGTCGCCTTCAAGAGGAGATAATCTGAAAAAATCACCCATAAACACAACAGTGATTTGTCAAAGTGAACAGATGAAGAATCATTCCCACAAAGATTTAATATAGAATGTCTCTGAAGTTGGGGTCTGAAAGTAAAGATGGATTTACCGTATTTTCAAAATCATAAGGATCTTGAAGAATTCATCGAGTGGCCCCAGACAGTCGAACTAATCTTTGAATACAAGAATATTTCATTATACACAATGGTAAAACTAGTTTCGATCAAGTAAAGAAGAAAGCGTTATTGTGGTGAGAAAATTTGAACCAACTACGCTAGCATGAGGGAAAAAAATCACTACTTGACCCAAGAAGAAAAGGGAGATGCAGCGCAAACACCTACCCCCATGTTATAAACAAAAAATGTTCTTTAGACTTCACTGATTACAGCAACATCACTGCATGGCCGACACATCTTACAAGTCGGGTTAAACACCAAGTTCAAGCAACAAGAGTACAATCAGTGGAGCATCTAAAGTCAACTCATCCAGAGGAACACGTACATAGAGGAGAAAAAATGGTGACCCCCAGTACTCCTAAATTCATCCCCACCAATAAATGTATTAACTATAATTATTTTGGTCGTGTGATGGCTGATTGACAAACTAGGAGAGCAATTTCTTTCAGTGAGCATGGAGCAATTGAAAAATGAGACAGTGACACAGAGATGATAAACCCTTCACAGAAGAGTCTCAACATTCAGCTGACAAGGAAGGGATGCCAACAATTCAGGTTGTGCGCCCATGACATACTCCCCTAGAATCATTAGTTCTTCTAGAAGGTAGCGAGTATAAGGTAATGCGTATTCATACAGAGTTTGTGGATTGTCACGAACTACCTTTTTTGCAGACAATAAGAGGAATATTAGCATGATTGACATTGGTTGTTCAAGACGTTCATAAAATCTAGCAATTGACATTTGACAAATGGCAACTTCATATAAGAGAATTTAAGGATTTTCAGACATAAAGACTTCCTGAGTTGCCATTGCTGAGAGAAATCCAATATGCCAGAGATGATAAAATTTCGTTCTACTTCTAGAAGGCTATATATGGTAATATGGGAATTAAAATTCAGTTCAGTTCAACAGCACCCCCACAATCCGATGACCAGACAAGTATGGTGAACTGTAGCTTTGAAATCCTCCTTAAGTGTTTTGTATGAAAAAACATTTGACGATGAGATCCAAATCCTTCTATAGAAGAAAAAGAGGCCTCCCTAAAGGTTGTCATTGAGATTTGCCCATCCTGCCCTAGATTTCATTTCAGAGTTAATTCCTCTTGACAAAATTGTTTATAATATACACTCAGGTGAGTACAAGCGAGTTAATGATTTAATTGCTTGAGACTTAGGTTTGTTTGGGACAGCTTTTTGCTTGTTTTGCTTTTCAGGCCGGCACTGCAGTTATATTTGGAAACTATTTCTAAAAATTTTTGTGGTATAAAGTGTTTTTTTTAACTTGACCTGTTAAAATATGGTGATTACCAGAAAGTTGCAGACAAACTTTTTAAAATTAAAATAAATTTACAATAATCATTGCAACTTTTTAAAAAACAGTTTAACAACTGCAGTTGCACCAAACATATCCTTTATGAGAAGACTCATCCGTGTGTAATTTCAGCTCTGGTTGTGCCAAAACGACATGACCATTTATTCTATCAGGATATGCTTTAAAATCATGTACATGATTTAGAGTTATATTAATTAAACATGAGCATATACTTTGTAGTGGAATCTTTTAGAAAGCTCAAACCCAAAGCAAATAGACCATTCAGAATCCTTAAGAAGCTTGAATGACAACGCTTATAGAATTGAATTATTGAGAGATTACAATATTTCTGCCACTTTAAATGTAGCCAACCTGACTCCATACTGTGATGATACAGAAGCTTAGACGAATGACGTCTAAATTCCCTCAACCAGAGGAAATTGACGCAGAAGTCTACTGGGCGTGGGATTGCTCGTAGTATTCTAGACTGATTTGGTCCAAACATAATGAGGACCAACCCTAGTTCTATATATGTTGTTTGTCATGTCGTTGTTCGGTACAGTCGTCGGTGTCTCTATTTTCCCTTCTAGAGATATATCAATTGGTCAAAGTGGTGCTCCAGTAGTATCTCGCTCCCGATGATTGTCATTCCCCTACTATTCCCCATCCTTCCCAAATCAATCCTTGTCGCCCTCCTTTGCTGCAGCCACCCAGATCAGCAGATCTTCTGTGGTTTTCTGCAGTTTTAGTCGTCACTGGTCACCTTCCCTTACCCCTTCCTTGTTGTTCCTACCCAGAACAACACCGCCTGTTGTTTTACTAGCATTCCAGGCACTTCCCTACTTGTTGCCACCCCGGACAACAAGTAAATGTTGTTTTCCCCACAGTCCAGCCCACCTCCCTACTTATCGCCCAGGACAGCAAGTAACTGTTATTTCCCTAATGCACCCACCACCATCCTTGCAAGCCCCTAACAGCCATATCCACCACCTTAGATCTATCTTACTCATATGTTAACGTTTTTGTTGCAATTTCATATTTTTGTTCCTTTGATTATAATTTTCTATTTGAATTCAGCAATAATATTATTTTCACATTGTTGTTTAGTTAAACTCCAGTATCAGACACATAGTCGTGTGCGCAAGTGTTGTGCTTGAAACTCTATTTCTCATGAATAAAATTTGTTTTCACTTTAAAATATGAACAATAGTATTTTCTAATGCATATAATTTATTAATACTATAGAAATACAGATGCCTTTTAAATTAAAAAATAAGAAATAATAGTAACAATATTAGAAGACAATAATTTACACTCTAAACACTTGCACTTTCAAAACCCATTGGTGTGTTGTTCTTAGTCATTTGTGTTATTGCCTTGGAGTTACTCTAGTTTCACAAATAGAGCTTTTGAGGCAAGTAAAGGAGGTATTCTATTATTCATATTAAAATGCATTTGGATGTACAAATCATTCCGTTTTAAGAATTTTAATCCTAATTAATTTAGTGCAAGCATGAGACATTACTAATAGTTATTTCTTCCCTTCTCTACTTCCCCTTTTCTCTCTTTCTTCTTCTTGACTTTATTTTCATCATTGGATGAAAGTGTGATTAATTTTTATTAGATCTAATAAATCAGATTTTGTTATGCAAAAATGAAATTACATTCATTTTTATGGGCTTACTTTTCTTGTTGCGAACTTTTATTAGAATGCTAAAATCTTTTAACTTGAATAGAATTTTAATATTTTCAATTTCCATTGTAAGTGGTAAACAAAACTCCTTTAAAATTAGGAAATTCAAGAGGTAAACACATACATATCCTTTAAACGTAGTAACTATGCTAAATAAGAAAATGTTTGGTGGTACACATGTACATATCCCTCAAAATAAATTGGTTGCTTCCGCAAATCATGTATATTAATTGCATTCATTGATTATAGTACAATTTGCATTGTATGCTACAAGTGCATTAGAAAGCACAGATCCTAGATAATGTGTAAACCGTGAAATTGCACATTATAAAAATAACAGAAAGAAGAGAATGCTTTCATATTCTTCCCCACACAACATGAAATATTTGTCATTTCTAATTAAAAAATTCAGAAAAATCAGAATCATTTCATTTCTCTCTTACACAGGTAAGTATCATCTTTAAATCAAAGAAGTTCATCAAGCATTAAAGCAGGCACAAATAAAAGTGATTAATGCAATAATCCAAATTACCTGAGCGTAAACTTCCCCTTGGCTAGTTGAGCACCCAGCAGGCAAAGAAGGGGCTTGAAAAACAAGATTATAACCCTCTATCATACACTGAAATTCAAAGATGCGCATTATTTAAAAAAAATCATGCACATTTTCGCGCATTTACATATATAACCCACAAATAAACCAATAGAAGAAAAATTATCTTACAAGTTCTTTGAGGGCAGCAACAGGAGCTGCTGCTCTTTTTGATCCCTCTAGACCAATAAGATGGGAAATTGGAGTATTTCTGCCTGTTAAAAAATCATTCCTTGTTGGATCTGAATATCCTGAAGAGTTTAAATCACTCGAAAAACCACTTTCTTTAGCATGAGCAGTATCAGCAAACGTATTTGATAAGTACGTATCTGCAATCAAAACAAAATCAATGCTTCAAAATAATATCACATTTAAATATTTTAGTCTTTAACTAACAAGTATTTATGTATCGAGAAAAAATATGCAATACCGTACAATGTGAAAAAAATGAGAATATTTTCAAACCATATTAGTTTGTGAACAAATCAAATAGGAAACCAAAAAAAAAATAAAAAAAGCAATTGGACAGAGCTAATAAATAAGGCTGAGATTTTAGCAAGAAGATCGAGATTTCTCAAGAATGAGTCATTGTACAATACATCCATGGGTAGATCATTCTAGCTCCCACTAATACACTATTGGAGAAATATCAAATAAATGTGCTACACTAGTTTCAATCTCAGGTGCCAAGAGATGATAAAGAAAGGGTTTAAAAGTAACAACAGTTTAATCACCCCATTTCTCTAAAACCAAAGAGTGTCATAGCGTTCATTTATTTCAACAATATGCAAATTTAGATGTGGCTCTTGCAAGATTATTAATATGATGATTTTACTACAAAAGGAAAACTAATCCACAACAGAAAATGAATTAATAACAAAAAATACAGTAAAAAAGATAAGAAACTTCTTAATTTTTATCATTAAGAAATATCAATCTACAAAAAAAAGTTCTTACTTGCCAAATTTTGTAAGGAGTTCTCGGCAGCCCGAAGTTGAGCTTCCTTTCTTGTTCTGCCAATGCCTTCGCCAACTTTGTCCCCAACAAACCAAATCTAGAAAAAAAAAAGGGGGGGTCCCAAAAATCCCTAATTTAGGTATTTGCCAATTATTCGCTTTCACCATCATAGGTTGAAAATTTGAATTACCTCTACAGAAAACTGCAGTTCGGTAGTGTCGAGTAAATTAGACCTGAATTCAATCTACAGAAAAGAGCTAGGTAACTCCAAAAGAAGAAAATAACTATATAGAACGCTTTTTAAATAACGGAAGAATTTCTACCTTGGTACCGCACTTCCTTGAAATTTCCCTCAGAAATCCCACAGGGGTATCTTCATTAATATGACTTGAAATGAAATGCGCATCACTATAATTTGATGCCAAGTGACCCATAGACTCGTTGCCTTCAAAGTGAAAAAAGGGAATATGTTGCTCTTAAATTTAGTGGTTCATTCCCAGTATTGAGCATCGTTTATAATGAATATATCAGAAAAATAAAAAATTCTAATTAGAATTTTAAACCAAAATATAATTCAAACATGACAACTTGGAGGCATTATTTTAAATTTTGGAAAACATACGTAACCAATCAAAAAGTAGAGAATCAACTTAAGATCAACAGTTTGGATGATCAATCATGCTTGTTTTACAAAATATTCAAGATCATAGAGAGACTCCATAGAAAAATTTGAGGAAGCCTTGTCAAATTATGATTCATAGGAAAATAAAAAATAGAATAAAGCACACCAGTGATTTTTTTTATTTTTTTTCCATAACTATTTATATTATGATTCATAGGAAAATTAATATTTTATGTATTCAAGAAACTAAGTGGGAGAAAAGGCTAAAAAGATTGATAATTTAGGTTTTAAACTTTGGTATTCGGGTAAGAGTCGCACTAGAAATAGTGTATAGATAAGAGTTTGAAAGATAATATTGTAAAAATAAATAGAGTTGGAGATAGAATTATAGTCCTTAAGATTATCATTGATACAAAAATTTTTAATATTATAAGTGTTTATGCTCCTTAAGCAGGTTTAGATACAGGGTCTAAAGATAAATTTTGGAATGACTTGGAAAACTTAATACAAATGATACCTCTTGAAGAAAGAATTTTTATTGGAGGAGATTTAAATGGACATATCGGTAGATTGGTAGGAGGCTTCAGAAATACTCATGGTGGCTACGGTTTTGGAGTAACTAATGAAAAATGTTGAGCTATTTTAGATTTTGCTTTAGCGTATGCTTTTGTTATTAGTAATACTTTATTCAAGAAAATAGATAAGCATCTTATTACTTATAAGAGTGGATCTAATAAAACACAAATTGATTATTTTCTTATGAGAAGAAGAGATTGTCGTGATTGTAAAGATTGTAAGTTCATTCCAAGTGAAAATTTAAGTACCCAACATCGTTTATAAGTTATAGATTTTAAGAGTAAGAGTTGTAAAATAAAAAATGTTAGGACTCAACATCGTAAAATTAGATGGAGAAACTTAAAATACAAATAAAATTATTTTTATGAGTAAAATTCAATATTTCAAAATTTGGGATATTCATGAAGAAGCAAATGTTATATGGGATGAAGTAACAAACACTACTAAACAAGTAGCAAAAGATGTGCTTGGAGAATCAAAAGAAAATTTTTTTATAAATAAAAATAGTTGGTGGTGGAATAATAATGTGTAAGAAAAAATAAAATATAAGAAGTTATGTTATAAAAATTGGTTTAAATGTAAAAGCTTAGAAAACTGAGAAAAATATCAAACGGCTCGCAGAGAGTCTAAAAGAACTATCTATGACGCTAAAAATTCTGCTTGTAATGATCTTTATAATAGATTAGATACTAACGAGGGTGAAAAATATATGTATAAACTAGCCAAACAAAGATAAAAGAAAAGTAAAGATTTTACACAAGTAAAGTGTATTAAAGATGAAAATCAAAAAGTACTTTTCTTAGAAAATGATATTCAACATACGTGGGTGAGTTACTTTGATAAACTTTTTTAATGAAATTTCTGAAAATATGATCGACCTTAGTTATCTTAATATCGTGAATAATAATAAAACGTTTCATTTTTACCGCCACATTAATAAAAAGGAAGTTGAGGATGCTTTAAAGAAAACCAAGAGCGAAAAGTCTATAGGACCTGATGATATCCCAATTAAAGTGTGAAAATATTTAAGAGATTTGGGAGTTTCTTGGCTTACTAAACTCTTTAATATCATTTTAAAAACTAAAAAGATGTCTGAGGAGTNGTTGTTGTTGTTGTTGTTGTCATAACTATTTATCTTTGTGCTATAGGCCACATCAAAATGAGTTTGCTATCTAAATATTACCTCCAGATTTCGGACATCCAAAATGTTAAATACTTGTAAATATCCAAAAAAAGAAAAAAAAAACTTTGAAAACATGAATTTCTTCTTAGCGTACTTTCTGAATTCTGCTCACATTTCCATATATTTAGTCCCCTTAATACATAGGTTAGTTGTCCAAACCATGAATGAATTTGACTCCAATGGTATTATGCATAATTCCAAGCATATAATTCAAACATCATGTGCATGAGCACCACCATTTGATTTGGATAACCATAAGACATATTTCAAATAGTTCAAAATAACTCCAGGCCAAATCTATAAATATACCCTTTCAACAATTCCTTTGTGACTTCTAACTTAGTCAATGCTTTAAAAACCAAACCAAACGGGTCAGTTCGACCGGTTGGACTGTGAATCGGTTGGGCAACCGGTCTGGTATCATGTATTAACAGGATTTTTGAATGATTGGGATAAGACCGGCCAAAGCCAAGGTCAAACCAAATGATCGTTGAACCATCCACGGTTTAATAAAATAACATTTTTTTTTATTTAAAAAATTCTAGGCTTTGAGGTGAGGCAAGGGTTGCTTCGGTGCTTCATGCAAGTATTCGAGAGGGAAAGGAGGGCCAAGGCTCGCTCTTGGTGGTGGCTCAATCGTCGTTACAGGTGATCTCCAGGGCCTAGACAACATCGTGAGGCTCCCTTACAATCGCACCACTTCCAATCACGGTTCACGCACATCAATTGCAATTTGGTTGAGGTAGTTTGGTTTCTTCTTTTCTTTTCTTTTTTTCTTTTTTTTTTTTTTTGAGCCTACATGTGTCTTGATATTTTCTTGTGATGATTCAAAGATGTACAATCTTCTCATGTGATTGTGTAGGAGCTGCTTGTATGGCACTTGCTTTTAAGGGTAATCACTGCTTCCTTGAGTCACCATTAGAAAATTGGTTGGCATATATGCTTTTTGATGGAGCAAAGGGGAATCTGAGCTTGTGATTCCCCGCTTTTCTATATCTTCATAAAATCATATGAGCACTTAAAGTGTATAGATTCTTACAATTTAGTTAAAGATGATATCTGTCTTGGCTTAATTTCAGTTGTTGAATGAACTATATATTGATATATCAAATGATGATGGTGGCTTGAACTCCATGCTATTGTATAATTACATGAGTAATGCTTCACTCTCCAAAGAAAACCCATTTGTTTATAAGTTGGTTTGTGTCTACTTACTCATTTTTGTTCGTCTACATGTTTCTTGATATTTTTTTGTGCTGATTCAAAGAGCTACACTCTTCTCATGCGATGGTGTAGGAGCGGCTTGGATGGCCCTTTCTTTTAAGAGTAATCGTTGCTTCCTTGAGTCACCGTTAGAAAATTGGTTGGCAGATATTCTATTTGATGGAACAAAGGGAAATCTGAGCTTGTTATTCCCCGCTTTTCTATATCTTCATAAAATCGTATGAGCCCTTAAATTGTATAGATTCTTACAAATTAGTTAAAGATGAAATCTGTCTTGGTTAAATTTCAGGTGTTGTATGAATTATATATTGATATACCAAATGATGATGGTGGCTTGAGCTCCATGCTCTTGTATAAGTACATGAGTAATGCTTCACTCTCCAAAGAAAACCCATTTGTTTATGAGTCGGCTTGTGTCTACTTTCTCGTTTTTGTTTGCCTACATGTGTCTTGATATTTTTTTGTGATGATTCAAAGATATACACTCTTGTCATGCGATGGTGTAGGAGCAGCTTGGATGGCCCTTGCATTTAAGGGTAATTGGTGCTTTCTTGAGTCACCGTTAGAAAATTGGTTGGCGGATATGCTTTTTGATGGAACAAAGAGGAATTTGAGCTTGTGATTCCCCACTTTTCTATATCTTCATAAAACCATACGAGCCAATAAATTGTATAGATTCTTACAATTAAGTTGAAGATGAAATCTGTATTGGTTTAATTGCAGGTGTTGAATGAACTATATATTGATATACCAAATGATGATGGTGGCTTGAACTCCATGCTCTTGTATAATTAAATGAGTAATGCTTCACTCTCCAAAGAAAACTCATTTGTTTATGAGTCGGTTTGTGTCTACTTTCTCATTTTTGTTAGTTGAATGCACTATATATTGATATACCAAATGATGATGGTAGCTTGACCTCCATGCTCTTGTATAAGTATATGAGTAATGCTTCACTCTCCAAAGAAAACCAATTGTTTATGTCCACTTTCTCATTCATTTTCTTAAAAATAGAAAAAGGGAGATTTATATACATTCCATTGGATTGTTATATAATTATTTAGCTAAACTCTTAAGTCTATATTGGCTTAATTTCATGATTTGTATATTGATACACCAAATGATGATGGTGGCTTGAACTCCAAGCTCTGTATAAGTACATGATTAATGTTTAACCCTACAAAGAAAACTCATTTGCCTATTAGCCAGCTTGTGTTTCTCATTTTTGTTTGGTCATATTTTTTTTTTTTTCTTTTTTTGATTTTTAGAACTTTCATACTCACATCCAAACTTTCCTATTTGGTTTTCTTTCAATATATATGTAGCAAAGTGTAATGCATGAAGAATTGTGAAATAAAATTCTTTTCAGAATTCCTACATCAGATAATATAGTTTTAAAGACATCTTCACATAATATTCTTCCTAAAAATTTTTAGACACAACTTTCGGGACAATTTCAAAAGCCATCTAATTTGAGAAAATCAAACAATCAAGAACAACATCACTCAACCGATCACACCTTAACCTTCTCCATAGTGTAAGTGATGACATTGTGGTCGATAAAAAGTTTTAAATCCTATTTATCAAATTATAACATAATCAAAACAAAACATATCACCATTCTTTAGCTTTCATCAAGCTTCAAACAAGGCAACCAAATTGAGTTCTATTCTCTTTACATATTTTCCCAAAAGCTTCATGTTTTATGCATTTATTCTTTATTCTTTTTTTTTAAGTATTGTGATCATTCTAATTAATTATTACTGTTGTACTCGCAACACTTGTTTATTATAATATTGCATTAAAAAAGAAATTTGTCTGCAACTACTCCAACACCCCATCTGACAATAGCACAACCTAGCAATAACTAAGGATTCTCCAAACTATTTAAAGGGCACTAGGCATTTAATTACACGTTCTTAATATTGAAAGTTCATTGAAGTTCCTTTCTAGATTGTCCACATAAAAAGTATCGTCACTTATGCTATTTGAGGGCTTGAGTAATCTAAAACTAAGTTTATCATGATAACGCTTAACCCTCCTAATCTACAAAAAGGTTTGCATATATCATAATGTTGTTTGTGGGAATCTTTTCCACGCCGATTGACTAGAAAACAAAACAATCAATAACTAACCAAGCACGAGAACTAGAACACTTCAACTTGATTAAGAAATTTTACAAACCTACTCTCCAGCTGACAAAATATTGCCCAACCTTTAAGGGTATATAACATAACTAACATTAATGCATACCAATCTGCATCTCACCAATCAAGAAATCAACATTATAACTAATAACTAAACCAAGCCTTCACACACATGATTGTAGATGAAGGAAAGGATCTATCAAAGAAATCTTAACTTTACAAAAGAATCAAGTCCAACACAACAGAACAGAAAAAACAATAAATTCTCAATACTAATAATCAATTAAGCACTGATTCCCATGGAGTTTACGATGCTTTTCATCAAGATATATGATTGGTTTACAAATCCTGCTATATATCTCGATCGCGTCATAAATTATGACCATCATGCTCATCACTAGAGAAACTAACACTTCGGTTTGTTAATTATCCCAATTAGCCTCAATGGGCAAGCTCAACCGTGGTTTTATTCATTTCAAGTTATGCTGAGGCATTACCTAAGTTGTCTCCAATCTATTTGAAGGCAATTCTAAGCTCAACCGTGGTTTTATTCATTTCAAGTTATACAAGCCCAACACTAGTAATCAACACCAATATTTACTCCACAAACTCAAAGGAATTCTACAGAAGCATTTACCAACTGAAGGATAATAACATATGATTAATAAGTCAAACCATATCACCGAGTTTGTTCAGTAAAACAAGAATGTGCACGCCCAATAATGTCTAACTGGAAAGAGAACCTAGATGCAGAAAACAACAAATCACCTAATAGTAAGGTAAAATGATATTATCACTGAAATCCGTTTCTCTGAAGACTAGTTCTCTCTGCTAGTTCAGGCAGTCAATTACACAGAAATCAATCAATAAGTGCCAAAAGTTCAATAAACTTGTAGTCAAAATCAGTTTGCCTTAACTCAAAGAAAACTCACTTGAATTTGTTCGCTTCCACTCAAAATTGGCTTGTTGCATACATTTGTATACATGCATTAATGTAAATATAGTGCTTAAATAATATACACATTACAAAAAAAGCAATAGGTTCCCCGGTCACAGGCCCAAATATGTCCTGACATGTTAACACTTAAAGAGAGATGCCAATATCGGGAGAGCAAGAATTCCATGTGACTACCCAGTGCATCAAACCCATGAAAACTTAGCATTTAAAATCTCAATATTTTTTTAAGTTGTGGGAGAGATAATGTAGCATTACTATATGTATGCATTCACTCGCAATTTACCATTCATACTTTTACAAAAAAAATAAACAAGCATATGATGATAATAATTTGATTAGAAATTAAATTAACATTTTTACAAAAATAATAGACTTGGCTTGAAACAATTATAAAATCAATTTTACAATTTACTTAAAACTTCATTCATGCCAAAACCGAATCTTCCATTTCGAGTTTAAGCTCTGCCAGTCAAACTATATTTGATATTATCCCTATGATTGTGTAAAGAGAATCATCCCCTAATAAAGCTTGAAATAATAACTCCAACCCGAAGGGGATCATTTCCCCTCATTAAGATCCCTTAGTGATCAATGTTGGAAGTAGTGGACTTCGCTTCAATAAGGATCCTCATTGAGAATAGCAAAACCAAGCACAAATGTAATTGACCTATCTATGAGCACAAGTCAATAACCTTCATCAATGATCAAATGGTCTACTTCATTGGTAAATGATCCTACCTTGTTGACACAATTAAAGTATCCCTTGCCTCCTTTGATGATGACTAATTGTCTTCCTTCGTCGATGTACCACCAACCCCCCTGATCGACATCATGTTGACATCCCTTACAGGCTCCTCACCTAACAAGTTCATTATTGATACAAACTACCTTACACTAGGTCATCACATCTTGGAGATGACCGCCCAATGAATATCCTTTAGTAGTAATTTTTTATTTATGTCCTAACAATTTATCGCACTAAGGTCTATAATTACAAATTTTGTTTAAACAAAATTCACCCTTTGGGATAATGAGGGGAAATGAGTCTACTAACTTCTTTATGTTTGAGTTCTTGAGTATTAATAAGGTAAGATGATTGTGATAGCGCTCCATTCTCTCATTCTTTAGAAAGGTTTCTAACGCACAATGATGAGAAGAAAAACTATCACAACTCAAAAGAAAAATAAAACAATGATTAATAATCTATTAATTAAGAGTCGTAACCATCAATACATTTGCTCATCTAATTTATCATGTTCTCCCTATCTTCTCTTCATTAGTTTTCATGTTCCTAATTTCTCTCTCATGAATAAATGAAGCCTCTAACAAAATATTCAGAAGGATAACTATACTGAGGTGGTGTTTGGTAGCACCCTATTAATATAATTTATCCATTGAATTTAGTAAATCCAGTCAAACATAAAAAAACTCAGGTTCTATGAATTTAAGAAATTTCGGATATAATGTCTGAATTTTGCCTTCGATTCATGTTAAATCCGAAATTAATAAATAAAAAATGTGGATTTAATAAATCCGGATTTACTAAATCCAACTAACACTAAATCCATCTTGTAGCCAAACGCCCCCAAAGACTTTAAGCCTTCAGAGACACAATCTTAAATGAGCATTTGTTTTCATGTTGTTGAAGCCATCTAACATTAATAGGAAAAAATATTTAACCTCTATTAAGAACTTCCTACTAACATCGTGCCCGTTTTTTCATTACGCTTTATATTTCGCAATACTTCAATTAGACACTATTTAGACATAAATCACCGACCTGACGGCTACACTATACTCACGATAAAAACTCTTCCTAACAATTAGAATGGCAGCCGACATAAATATCTTAGCATTTTAGGTAACATATGCAACATAAGAATCTAATAATTTAGAAATTACTTGTTAGAAACTTTTTTTTTTTTGCATGGTTGAAGGAAGATGCCTTGAAAGACAGTAAATGTTTAGCTGAAATGTCCCACCAAAAATCATTACATATAATCAAAAAAATTTTATGCAGGTAAATATCACTTGTCAAGACTAGAAGGATCTACTAAGTTAAAGTGATAGAGCTATGGAACCAGAAGGAAAAAAAACCTCTAGTCTAATAGTCATGTGAGGTAAAAAAACGTTCAGTAGAATAACATGAAAACTTACACTTCACCCACCCCGGAAAAACCATTGAAACTTAATATCCTCTCTGAGATTTTTAAAAAAAAAAATACCTTGGAAAGAATTAAAATTCGATGCTGCTTTGTTGGGTTGAGGCCGAACTTCACCGTGAGAGACCTAAATCATGAAATTAACATGTTACGATACAGAAAATCTTCAAAGGAAAAGAAAATGGCAAG
>JXCR01147151.1:128590-147383 GCA_002079205.1 Phalaenopsis hybrid cultivar
ATATATATATATATAGACATATATATAAATATATATATATTAAAATGTGTATTATTTTTTTATTAAAATAGTGATATTTTTGTAAGATAAAAAATTTGAGTGGTATAAATATATATAATAAATTTTAGACCTTAAATATCCCAATACATGAAATTTGATGATGGTAGATGTGACTTTTATCTAAAATTATAATGTTAAGTTATATCTGAACACTAAGGTCATTTTTGTCTAAGTATTTATACTTCGTAGAAGTATTAAATTGGTCTTCCTTCTTTAAATTAGGGCTAAAGAGTCCCTATGGAGGACTATTACATCCTAGATCTTAAGTGTGGGGACCAATTTGAAACTTCTATAAATTTTGTGATTAAAATGGCTCCATTTAAATAATCATGAGACTATTTTAGCACTTTGCTAATTTTTTCTTTATTTGACGTTATTTTAATAAGATTATCATTTAGATAGCATCTTGTAAATGAAATGTATGCCAATTGTATATTATCATATTTTATGTGAAATGTCCTCAAAACATTATTTTAAGGTCTGTTTGTGACAGTTGCGACTTGTTTAAAAACTGTTGCGCAGCAGCTGTGGCAGGAAGCTGCCATGTAGAAGCTGTTACGAATGAGTTCTCTTTAAATATTTTTTATAGTTTTGAAACAGTTGTACTACAACTATTTCTGAACAAATGATATTTATGTCACTATTTTGTATTGTTATTTATAAGAGAATTGATCATACTTGCATATTTCATACTTGAAAGCAAATATTCAATTCGAACATTACAAAATAAAAATATATAACTCACTAAATAGTGAGTAGCACGATAATCAAAATTAAAATAAATATTATTAAAATAACAATAAATAATACCATAATATTATTTTTAAAATTAACTTGATTTATGTCACTCTATAAAACATCCTCCAATGAAACTTTCTTGCCCGGTCACCATCGGAGGGGCAATCCTCCAGCCCATTTGCTAATCTAAAGAAGGGTCTATTTGGCGCAACTGTTGATTTTTTATAATCTGCTGATAAGCAGATTATTCTGATAATCTGATAATCTGCAGATTATCATGTCTTGCTGTTTGAGGCAGCTTATTCAAGATAGTTTATTGGTAGTTAAATGACATTCATGCCCCTTTGTGATAAAACTATTTGGGGCAGCTTATTCAGAATTGCTTATTGGTAGTACTAGAGCATATGCAGAAACATGAAATCTTCACAGATCATAACTAAAAGATGTCATACATTTCTCACACCCTCATGAGTACCAAGAGAACTAAAAAAAGTACAAATATGAGTACAATTACAATCAGAAATATTAAAATGTTTAATTTCAGACTCTGGCTACGTCTGTCCTCATCTGCACTGTCAAACTGAGAAAACACCGGATTCCCATGACTGCTGGCCGTGTCATATGAGGGACTGTCAGCCCACCGGAAGAACTCACAACGAGCTGAAACACTCTTGGCACAATCGTAGAACTGCCTCCCAAAGCTATGAGACTAACGCGATGTGAGCAACAGAGCTGGTAGACCACAATAACACAAAAAACCTCTATCTGTACTTGATGTCCTAGAAGTCATGTTTTTATAACTGTGAAAAAAAAATTGTTAGTACTTATCCAAATAAAAGGAAAATTGACATTCAAAATTAATGTACGAACAGAGAAAAGACTTGCTGGACTAGCTGTCATATATAGCATCTGCTATAGACTCCCTCAGAGCAGTCATCTCAACTGCACCCTCACCGTCCTGAGTTTCATATTCAATCGAGTTCATCTCATTATCAGCTAGAGATCCTGAAGGTTATAGAGTGTCAATAATTTCATCATCATCAGCCATATTGAAGTCTGTATCTGAATGAGAGGGTTGACGTCGGATGAAGTTGTGAAGTGTCATGATGGTCAACACAATATACACTTGTTTAGGAAATGAATAGGATGACATATCACGTAGAATTACCTATTTCTTCTTCTACACCCCAAAAGTTCTTTCAATAACCCCCCGTAAAGCGGAGTGTTGTTTGTTAAACATTTCTTTTCTGCCACGAATATTGTCACTTGCTCGCTCAAAATCAGGAATATAGTATCGTGTGTCTGGATATGGCTTCAGGTAGCCCCTTAACATCGGATATCCAACGTCTTCCAAATAATACTTTCCTGTTATTAAAGACAATACTAATTAAAAATAATTAATGTAATTATCGCGAGGTTTAAGGTAAAATGAACAAGCCTGGAGGTGGGTGAGGGAAACACTGTGTTCTATTCCGAGTTGCATAGGAGAAAAGGCGACTATCATGCACACTTCCTTCCCACCCCGTCATTACAAATGTGAAGCACATGTTGAAGTCACACACTTCCATGACATTTTGGGTGGTTGTACCACTCCGACCAATATACGTGATCCTCTCGTGACTTTGCAGTCTGGCATCAACATGAGTGTCATCAATTGCTCCAATACAATTATGTTAATAATAGTTAGCAACTGAAGAGGTCATTAAGCTAAAGTAACAAAGTAATAATACTTACTTTGAAATACGACATGTAACGAGAATCATTTGCAATTTGTTCAGGAATAGTTGTGAACGATGTATCCGCTGGCTTAATGATCTGTGTTCCTAAGCTCACAAGTGCTTGTAAACCTTTCGAAAAGTATCGACTAATGTTTTCTGATGAATGTTGAAATCGCTCCATAGCTCCTCTAACTGATTCATTCTGTGAGAGCATGTATAATGTTATTGCCAACACCTCTCTCGTAGTCGTTCTAGAAGAACCCTGTAGGCCATGGTTCCGACATAACTCGTGTAGCAGATCGATAAAAATGGACGCAGTCATTCTAAAAACATTGCTAAACCTTATTGGATGTACAACAAGCATCTCACTCATCCATTTGTCCCTAATATAAGAGGACGTCATGCGTGGTATCCGTCTATAACTGGAGCGGTAGTACTCCAGCAATAATATTGCTATAACTGCAACCCATGTCATTCTTTTACGGCGGTCTTGCAGTGGGTGCATCCTGAAATGATAAATACATTAGGATGAAGGAAAATATGGAGAGGTGGCGACAGAAAATTGGAATAGTGAAAACATCAAGTATTACTTAGCATCAAAAAATAAGTGACATAACATGTTGTGTAGATAGGAAAAAAATCAGACAATACATAGCATCATAAAATAATAGGCAATTAACAATACATAAGTGACAAGTCTAATCAAAGATTAGTACAAAGCGGAGTCATTCTTCAACTATAACACGTAAATACTCAATGTGCATCTCGGGTCGTAGTGCAATGAACATTTCCCTACAAGTAGGGTCCTCGAGCTTTTGAACACATTTTGCCTGAAAGCGCATATCAGATGCTACTTCTGGAATGGTATCTAAAATGGCCAAGCAGTCCCAAATCGTACTGTCAGGAGGAGTCAGAGCTGTGAAAGCTGCAATTAGTTCAGCAAATGAGTCTTTCACAAAACTGTCATTCACTTTCTTCCTCCTTGCAAGTATGGGCCTTTTGGACATGGAATTAGACTCTTCCATCTCTTTTTGGTTAATACTAGGAATTTCTTCATCAGCTATAACCTGTTCAGGTGGCAAGTCATTTGACATTCCTATAAATCCCATCTCGCTTGGGTTTGTTGTGTGCTTCCCAGTCGCGACAACCCCCTTAAACATGATGTCAAGTTTTGCCTTGAAATCTGGCTCAATTCAACAATGCCTATATTTCTTCGCTGCTGGTAATGCCTGTAACAAGCTTATTTAAGGGGATCAGTTTCTAAATGATTTGAGAAGTAATATAATTGACAAAAAAAATAGAAATTTACCTCAATTTTCTCAGCCCACCATTCAGCTGGAGCATCGATCGTCCTTTTAATTGGATCCCATCCCAACCCGGTAGAGCCACGTTTCAACTCTTTACATATTTTTCATTCTTTCTTCAATTGGTCTCATTTGTTTTTGAATTTAAGCTTGTCGTAATCCCTACCAGTCAATTCTTTGAATCTCTGAGCTATATTATTCCAACATTCTTTATTAAAATATGTGATTGGTCTATTCCCCAGTTCAGTTTCTTTAATGCATAGGTCGCAAAAAATATGTGTAACTTATTTATCCCACATTGCAGACAGACCCCCTTCAGTTGCCTCAGACATTTTGATACTATTTGGAACAAATTAAAATAAGTACTATCGAAATCAAATAACTTTTAAACAATAAAAAGTCCAGAAATAAAAAATCACAAACAACATAATATCCACTACGTGGCAATGTATGAATAAATAAAAATACATAAACATGAGAAATTTTAATGTGGTTCGGTCGGAGACCTACGTCCACAGATGGAAACCCACGTAAATTTTATTAACGAAATCGAAAAATTACATATACGTGCAATAAAAAAAGTACAAATACAAGTAGAACTATAATTCTCACATTGCACCTTAATTATAACATAAAACTATAAGCAAATAGGAAGTGAAGTTCCAACTTTCAAAAAATACTCTGGAAGCCATGTTGATATCAATGACTTGTAATAATGATCAAATATCAGATTTTGTAAGTATCTAAGCCTTCATTGTTATTTGTATTGTACAAATATAGGTGATGTTAAAGCAGTTTATGCTTAGATATTGAGAAAAAGGGATCCAACAGAGCCTCAAATCATCACTTATGATGAAAAAAAAATAGATAAATATACACAGAGCTCCCTATAGAATGAAAACTGCAAAAGCTTAACCAGAAATACTTAAAACTGAAATCCAGTTCTCTATGGACCAAAACCGAGTCCACCAAATGGACAAAGAGAGTACATAACTTTCAGCATTTATTTGGAGAGAAATAAGAATAATAAAGCTCAAGGATGAAGTCTCAAATCATCACTTCATTCAACATTTGATTTGAAAAAAAAAAATAGAAGCTTAAGTAACAAAAGAATTTTCCATAGCTCCTCTCATGTGTTTCAGCTCCCCAATTCTATAACAATTCTCATTCGTAACATTTCATCACTTATGCTTAGATGGTGAGAAAATGGGATCCAACAGAGCCTCAAATCATCACTTATGGTGAAAAAAAAACAGTCAACCATGTATCATATTGATAAAGAGATCCAACAGATCCAACAGAGCCCAAATCATCACTTATGCTTACAGTTTATGCTTAGATGGTGAGAAAAAGGGCCCCTACTGTAATAACATTTCCATAAATCCGATTCGAAAAGAGGGGCAGCAAATGTAAGGAGCAAAACAAGACTCAAAGCAACAACAAAAAGTCATAGAAACCAAACTTGAGTTGTTTATGTACTCCAATCATAGAATGCCTCAAAGAAACAGCAAAACCATGCCTCATAAAGCAGTTTATTTATCCAACATATAAATCATCACAAAGCTCCCTATAGAATGAAAATTGCAAAAGCTTAACCAGAAATACTTAAAACTGAAATCCAATCCTCAGGGGGCCAAAATCGATCCCATCGAATGGACAAAGACAGTAGATAACTATCAACATTTATTTGGAGAGGAATAAGAATAATAAAGTTGAATAATGAACTCCCAAATCAACACTTCATTGAACATGTGATTCGAAAAATAACAATAAAGTAACAAAGTAATTTTCCAACATTCACTCATATGTTTCAACTCCCCTATTCTATAACCATTCTCATTCGTAACATTCCAACAGAGCCCAAATCATCACTTTATTCTAAAACCATCCAACAGATCCAACAGAGCCCGCATAAATTTGGATATGCAGGAATGATTGGCATGTAAATGCCCAATTATAATAAAGAGGAGAAATAAAATGTGCTCTAGGGCCCAAATCATAAAATAAAGAATTTTCATGCTCTAGGGCTAAAATGTGTTCTTTACGTAAATGCACCATTATAAAGAACAAAGCATATAGTGTTAGGTTAATGAAAATTCCATATTTTTCATTTCAACCAATCTGGGGAAATGAAAATCTTCCCAAGCATTCTTGCATTCAATATTTCCCCATCATTCAAAGCAACATTCCCAAAGGAGAAGGATCTTCCCAAGCATTTCAACCGCAATAACAAAAATGGTAAAAATTCTCAAGCATGAAAATTTGAGCAAAGGAGAAGAATCCTAACTATTTCACAGTAAATCAAACATTCCGCAGCAAAAAATTCCTATGTTTCATTTCTAACGACCATAAGAACATAAATTACTGTGAGAGGATCGAATACGGCCTCCGGGAAGGAAGGAGACGGATATCGGGTAGGGCGAGAGTGTGAGGTCAAAAAAATACCTCATATCGCGGATCACAGCCTCGTAAGCTTCGGGCGAGGTCGAGACAGAAATAGCGAGACGGGAAGGGCGAGGGCAAGGGGGAGAGACGGGAAGGTCAGCACGGGAAAAATAACCTAAACGCGAGAAGCATACGCGAAACGGAGCTCCTGGCCAGATTACGCTCCCTTAAGGGAATCGCGATAAAAGAACGGAGCTTTTTCAGAACGACCCATGCGAACGTGGTTTTCAAACGGAAGGGCGGCATTTTCAAAACACCGCCGCTTCCAATAAGCGCTCTCAAACGGACCCGAAGTCACGACATTTTGTTCTTCTCCTAAAGCACTTTTAAAATTTTCTCCCTTAGTTATGTGGTTGTCGCAAAGTAAGCAGGGAAAATTGTAGTCCACAATAGTAGTGTAATGCTCTGGAGGTATTGAAAATCCTCGAACTCGTCTTTCCTGAAAAAAAAAAATCGATTGATTTTAACTCACGTAATCTCAAACAAATGTGTGTCACATATGCATATCACAAAAGAAAGGTTATCTAGAAAAACTATAAAATCATAGCACTGAAAGAAGGAGAAAAACTTCGTTGTCTTTATTGAGATTTCAATGCGACAAAAACAATAATGACATATAGACAATCCAGAAGAACCCTCATTGTCGAACATTGCATTATAGATCTCGAAAAAAAAACATGCAATAAAAATTTATTTTGAATATGATATCCATGGTTGTGTCATCGGTCATCCAGGTTGAAAAGAATACATTCATAAGAATAAGAACTAAAAAAAAAATTGGTATTCAAAATATTTATCACTTGTATAAGATATATAAGGTTATAACTAACATCTCTCTTGTGGACTCATTTGTGATAAAATATAAAGGATTATAGCTAACACATCTCTTGAAGTTATCATGGACGAGCTATGAAAACCATTATTTATGTGCAATTCCTCGAGCAAATCAGTGAAAATAGTTTGTGTCATTTAGAACATATTGTTTGTGGGGTGACCCAAAAAACAACTCGTCAACCCACTTATCGCCTATATGAGAAGTCATGTAGGGTGATAGAGCAACATATGAATTGTAATATTCTTACAGTAAATACAAAATAATAATGCATCTTTCCAGTGTTGTCCCTAACCAAATATCCAACGAACGTCACTTGCACATGTAGCCCTCGACCAGCGTCAGCTGCCCCCTACTCATTCTAACGAAACCCCTTGACAAATCACGATGTGCGTCATATGATCCCATTGTACATTACAAAGTAGTGACACACTTTTAAGACAATGTACTAAAGCTTCAACAATTGTTTCTAATTGCAATCATTTTTTCGCCATTGCATAATAAATCTTGTACCTCAGGGAACTATATGACTCTTTCCCGAACGAGGGATAATGACATATATGTATAATCACAACTCATAGTGGATCATTTTAACTATGCAAACACCATCGTTTTCTCCATTTTTTTGGTTTTTCATGTAAAAATTTATAGTGTATTTACCTATCATTTTTATTATTTGACTGTGTATTGCGTTGTCGTGCAATATTAAGGCGATAATTCATCAATCTGTCACAAAGAAACTTCTACCATGCATCACATTTGCATGACATATTTCTTATGAATTTAAATATATAATACATACAAATTTGATATCTACATTTATAACACTATGGTGTTATGAACTTTGTATTAAAAGATGCATATTATTTTTTTAAAAAATAATAATTGTAATAGTTAATTTTTACGTGATATTAACCATTTGAGGGTTATGTTTGTAAATATGAAATTTTAGGCGTTCTGTAAATATATAAGTGCGTGTACCGTGGTCTGTTGGTAGAGAAGCCTAGAAGCCTTTTTGAAGGTCGAAAGTCTCCTCAGGTCACGGGTTCAAATGCCCCGTGTGTAGGGTGTGGTGCTCGAATATTTATCATACCTAGAGATGCTCGGGATTTGTCTAATAACCTTCGATCATTTCTTTTAGTATATATATATATATATATANATATATATATATATATATATATATATATATATATATATATATATATATATATATATATATATATATATATATATATATATATATATGGCTCAATTTTTTTCATGTGTGAACTATTTAGTAGGATTTGGGCATATTAATATATGATGAATTTCAAATTTTTTATTGGGGTGGACCCACTTATTATTATGAAGTGAAATATGATTTGAATATTGAATATATTAAATTGATGACCATAAAATGCATTTATAGCCTGCCTCTCTTATCGGTTCGAAGTTGCGTGGAAAAAAATAATACTTTTGTAATCCAACGGCGTTTAAGTGCTGCAAAAATTAGAATATTAAAAGCTGAATTAATGATTCATGCCTCGCTGGTTGTGGTTACGATATTATATGCGACGTTTAGTAATGTACTTCCGGCAATATTATATATATATACATATACATACATACATATGTATGTATATATGGATATATATATAGATATATATTTATCTATGTATGTATGTATGTATATGGCAAAAAAGAGAATTTCTATTAAGATCAAACAGATGTTACAACTCTAAGGTGTGGGGCATTAAATAAGTTCCCTGAACAAAAAAAAAAACTAAGAGAGTAGGCGGGCGATGAAGAAACAATAACATTATGGGATTTATTCACATTTCTAGCCAAGAGATTAGCAGGCATATTACCTTATATATATATAAAGCTAAAAATGACTCTTAAATCTCTGCTCTACATACATACATACATACATACATACACGCACAAATACATACAGACACACACACAATACTTTTATCAATGTATTTTACCCGAAAACAATACCTTTCTATCTTAATCAAGTCCATTGAAGTGCCTTCAATTTTTAAAAGTATTATTATTATTATTATTATTATTATTATTATTATTATTATTATTATTATTATTATTATGTTGCAGCTAGAATATCAACTATTAAATTCTCTCACACTTATCACTAAATAGTGATTAAGAGTATAATTTTATCCTACAAGGTTGCGTTTTCGAATCGCACGCATAATCTTTTGGCCCTGAGTTTCAAGAAAATATATTTAAGTGTAAATTATAACGGGTCTCACATCACATAAATAAAAATTATAAAAATCGAAAGAATTGAGTGGATTGGCATGACGATGGCCATGAAATAAGAAATGCTCTCTTATTAAAAAAGATAGAGGATCCTCTGCACCATGAATTGCATGCTCTATTTGTAGATTTCGGGTCTGTTTGGGGCAGCTGCAGCTTATCTAGCTTCTGCTGGTAAAGAGCTTATCCTGATAATCTGCTGATAAACAGTTGATCCGGATAAGCTGTATGGTTGTTCGATTTGCGCTTATGGAAAACAGCTGATTCTGAAAAATTAATTATTCTGCCCCTGTTATGAAAAAATTGTTTAGCTGTTTGGTTACTGCGTTTTATAAACAACTTATTTGTAATTCATACAATATAATTTGTTATTTTCTCAGCAAATCTAAAGATAACTACTCATACTATAAAATACCGAAAAATTGATTTATATTTATATAACTGAAATATAATTGATCACATTAAACGAATATAATACAAAATTCAAATGCATCTGCACATACTACTACAAAGTATAATAACTGCTCATAAAAAAGAAAAAATAACATGTTAAAATGACAAGTAAAAATATGATAATGTTAACTTTATAATGTAACAGCATATCACGACCCATGCCACCTGGCTCTGACACTCTAGAACCTTGAGCAAATCTGTTCGACTGGGATACCGTAGAGGTTATAACTCATCAAATTAATTTCCAAATATATTTAAGCTACAAAATATATCATGTAATGTCTCCAACTATATATACTTCAAATCATAAAATTAAATTTATATTTGTATTGCATAAAATTAAAACGATCTAGCAGGCAGTGCAATATGTACAAAAACAACTCAACAAGAAATGTAGCAACCACAACAATTCTTTCCAAATCAGTTAAAATAATTCAAGTCGTTGTAAAACTGAAATGTCATGGAAAACGAAGAAGATATGCCTGTAGCGAGGAAAATCGAAGAAAGCTACAGAAAAACCGAAGAAGGTGGAGAATGAGTGAAGCCCGAAGAACCACTTCGAGAAAGAACCAGATCCGTAGATGGTTCTTCGATGCTGAATTCTGGCGATGGATTCTCCGTTGCTGAATCCGGCGTTGAACGATTATCACGGGAGCGAGAGGTGAAGCGTTGTTTGATCCGGCGTCGAACGACTAGGTTACGGGAGCGAGTGGCAAAGCCTTGCTGGATCCGACGTCGAACGACTTGGTGACAGGAGCAAGAGGCAAAGCTCTGCTGGATCCGACTTTGAACGGAGGTCACGAGAGCGAGAGGCAAAGCGCGGCGTTGAACGACTATGGTCAAAGGAGCAAGAGGCGACGGAAAAAGAGGCAAGATCACGGGAGCAAAGTATCACGAGATCGAGGGTTAATAGGTAAATCAAAATCGCAAAACGCGGACCGCAGGGATTAGCCTGCGGTCCGCGTCTTTTACAATTTCCAAAATGCAGTTTGCAATAATCTCTCAATAAGTGGAAACCAAATAGTGATGCGACGTTTTCAAAACGTCGCCCGCACTTATAAGCTGCCCCAAACAGACCCGAACATTTGGCTCTACCGAGGTATGGTTACACAAATTGATACCATAAAAAATACAAAATACATTGCAATAAATACTATCACACTGATATGTATATAAAGCATGGTGTGAACTTAAGTTGTAAGGCTATTATAGCGAGTTGATGAAATTGCCCAAATTTGCCTAGTATATAGGGTTGAACTATGTGAATACTTGTTTGTCAAGTTAGCTAAAGTGGTATTTTATTTGGATTATTAAGATGGGGTTGAATGATTTCACCGATTGTTATCTGGTTGATTTTGGCTCGTCAACTTCAAATTTTTATATTATTTTATTATAAATAAAAAAAATTCAAACATAAGATTGTTGAAACCAGACGACACTGTTATAAATTATTATAATATTCAACTCGTTCAAAATAATTAATTTTTATTAACCAATAAAATAAAATTTATGAATACTAACTACTTCCATTTATTTATTAAAAAAATATATAAAATGAATTTTGTTGTTGCGAGATCTATTTATACAAATTGATGTGGTATATATATAAATAAAAAAAGGAGAACGGTCGACGAAGCGAAAAATATAATGAGAAAAATTAACACCAGAAAAAAAAACATAAAATTTACGTGGTTCGGCAAATTGCCTACATCCACGGAGTTGCAAAGGATTTTACTACTTGAAGAATTTACACCAGTCGATCACCTCGACTTACAAGAAGAGTCTCGCTCTCTTCGTTGTTTTCTTTTTTTCTCTCTCTACACCGAGATACACCGAAAGAGATAAACTTACAAGAGAAATAAACCCAATTTTTCTTCTGCCACAAGTCACTAAGAAAAACCCTAGGGAGAACAATCTTCTTCTTCTTCCTTCTGCCGCAAAGAACTCTTCCTCCTTACACTTCTCTTCCTCTGCCCCGAGGACACCTTCCTTTATCCCGAGGAAACCGAAGAAGAACTCGAAGCGTGACTACTAAATTCAAGGAGAGTCATCCGAAGCTTTTATCATGAACACGAGGGAGTGAAGAGATGCTTCACTTCACAAAATAGGAAGACAAAAGTTGTTATTTGTGAAAAGGTGTAACTCTCTAAAGCAAAGTAACCACCCAAACATAGTGAATCTGGCTCCATCGTTTCTAACAATGAGCTGTCAAGATAATTGGATGTTCTCCCACCATTATAGTTAAGTGTAATGCATAATCAATCAATATACTAAATAAGTTGATTGCAGATCTAAAACAAATCACAAAAACAAATATAAGAAATTCCACAAATTGAAAATAAAAAAAAAAGATTTTCGAGCAAAAAAAAATTAGAGTATGAAAATAAATAACAGTAATATAGTTATTTTTTACAAAATAATAAAAATGTAAAAAAAAAAACGTAAATTATGATATACATTACGAATAATATATTGTCTTAAAAATTGCATTTACATTTTTAGAAATTTTTATGCTTAAATAGCTTGATTTGCAATAAAAATAGTTTACTTTTTAAAGCTTTTGAATAAATTTGTTAGAAAACTTGATTAAGGCTCAATGCACAAGAAAGCTTGATGTTCCAAATTCTCATTTGATAAGCTCAACAAGATTGACTCAATCACATATGTTTATTTTCTCAAACAAACTACTTATGTAAAGTTTGTTAATCACAAGACGAGCAAATTTGAATTGAAAAAAATCATTAAATAAACCAAATTATGTTAACTACAAAGAAGTACATGAATTAAGTTGGAGCAGAATTTGAACGAACTTTAATGGGGTGTTTGAGATCACTTTTATCTTTTATTTTCACGTTTCTTTAGTTCTATCTGATTTGAAATAAAATATATTTGACGTGTTTAAGTAATATAGGATTATTTTTTAAAACACTAAAAAAATAATTAAATGTAATTTTAAGCATTTTAAAAGATATGTTATTTTATTAGTATATATTTTTTAGATAAATACATATGAAGTTGACTACTTAAACTTTATTATTATTTTTACCACATTATTTAATGTGTAATGGCATAGTGGGGTTGGGTGAATCTTACATATGTACTTATCTATCCGCTCTGCGTTGCGCGCGTTTGATGTTACCGTTTGGTTTGGCAGATAAGCGGTGGTAATCACTTTTTGCGTGCTTTATAAAGAAATAGAAGCTTATCTAAGATCGAAAGTTAATCAGTACAATAAAAGCTTAATTAAGGAGAAAAGGAGGAAGAGTGATATACAAAGAGGGGGACGTAGATCGGCGGAGGAGATAGATGTCTTCGTCTTTCGAGACCTTCAGCAACGACGGAGATGAGGCGGCTAGGGTTTCGAGCCGCTCCTTCGACGATGAAAGCTACATGGGCTACGGGTCCTACTCCAACTTCGCCGGCGGCGAGCAATCGAATGAAACCACTGGGATTAGCGACTACCTGCCCGGCGGGAGCTTTGAAAATGCGGAGGAGATCCTCGTCGATCATGCAATCTCTCCGGAGCACTACAGCTTCAGATCCGATTCGCAGCCGCAGTATAATTCGGTTTCTTCGCCGTTCATGGAGCCTGAATCCAACGGGGTCGTCTATGGAGCTGNTCCAGGCGGGAGCTTTGAAAATGCGGAGGAGATCCTCGTCGATCACGCAATCTCTCCGGAGCACTACAGCTTCAGATCCGATCCGCAGCCGCAGTATAATTCGGTTTCTTCGCCGTTCATGGAGCCTGAATCCAACGGGGTCGTCTATGGAGCTGAGGAGAATGGTGGGATCTTTGCATCCGATGGCCCTATTCTTCCGGAGCCGGAGGAGATGAGGGAAGAAGGGTTTCGGCTGCGGGAGTGGCGCCGGTGAGAAGCGTTTCTGTTACAGATCTGCTATTTTTTTTGCTTACATGTTAGGGATGTTGTTTGTAATGGTGCCGATTTTCTTTTCCCATCACGGTCAAATGAAGGCAGAATTCTATATGTTATGCTATGGATCTGAACATATTTTGGTTCTCNCATGTTAGGGATGTTGTTTGTAATGGTGCCGATTTTTTTTCCCATCACGGTCAAATGAAGGCAGAATTCTATATGTTATGCTATGGATCTGAACATATTTTGGTTCTCTTATGACAACTTGTTTATGATGGTTGAAATTTTTTGTCGATCGGTTTAGATTTGAAGGTTTTCCCATTGCTGATATTTTGGATCGATTTATGTTGCATGATTTGCTTGGTGATTCTAAATTTTTCTTTCTTTTATGTTCTAGTGGAAATGACCGATTTTTACAATCTTAGATTGCAGATTTCATGAAATGGGCTTGTTTTGAATATATTTTTGCTTGCCTCGACTTTTTTGATCCATATGTCATAGTTCATCCATAGGGCATTTTTTATTTCTTATAATCATAGCATGCTATGTAATTTGTGAAACCGAGTTAACCAAGCAACAACTGAAAATACAATTTTTATTACTAAAATCAAATAAGGAGTACAACCAACGCACAAAAATAGGAAATAATAACAGACGCGGCACATAAATTGAAATTAGGGTGAGGTCTAGGGGTGGTTGTGATCGGCTTTGGAGGTGGTAAGTGATGGAGAGTCCTCGAATGAGGATATGGGGCAGTGGTGTGAGGCAGCAGCACTACAAAGAAGGTGATGGGTTGAGGTTTAGGGGAAGGCAGCAAGTATGGAGGGGCTGGACTGAAGAGTGGCAGCAAGCGGTCTTCGGGATGAAAACAGCAAAGAGGAGGGTTGGCAGCAAGGGATAACAGATTGGGAAGGGTGGAGAGGGGGTAGACGGCTGCAGGAAAACAGTTAAATGTCTGTATTCTGGGTGGCTGGAGCGAATATGGCGACATTGGTAGCGGAGGGAATGTTGTTGAAGAGTGAGAAGGTCGAGAATAATCGCTACATCGGACGAGAATAGCCGGAGCACCACTCATTATCTGATAAAGCCCTAGAAGAAAAAACCTGGGCGTCAACTGGTGTCCTGTGAGAAAACAAGAAGAAAACTTAAAAATCTAGAACAAAGGAATCAAATATATAAGCTCTAGATAACTAGGATTTGGTCCCTCTATGGAATGAAGGCGCCTATACCTCGTGGAACAACCGACTAGCTCTCCCAGGTTTGGATTGATTCGGTTCACAAATATCTGGGATACGAAAGATAATCCCGCCTCCTCTTCCGCCCATGTCACTTTGAACCGTGGAAAGTTTTAAGTAATTTTTTATGATTTGGCTGACAAGGTTACATTTCATATATTGGTATTTCTTAGATACTAGCAAAGTTTACCTATGCAATGCGCCATGAAGAAAAAACGATCAGCTCGCTTCATGATCTTTAAGACAATTTTTCTAAACTGCAAATTATAGCTGTAGGTGTCCTTTGCACAATTTTTGGCATGAGCAACACTACTAGAAGCCTAACAAGGCAAATGATTCTTCTATCATGGAATACTGAAAAGAAGTAGGGAGCAAATTAGAATTTCAATAACTTATAACTAAGTTATAATGCACTTAGGGTCTATTTGAGATGACTGCATTGTTTTGTGAAGGTGTTTGGAGAAAATAATTTTTTTAAAGTTGCAGTGAGGATTATAAATATTTTTTTCCAGAAATTAGAACAACTTTCTTTCAACTATGATATTTAAAAAAATCGGGTTACAAAATGTAGTTTCTCACCTTAGAAATTTCTAAAAAATAGCATAAAAATAGTTTCCCAAATAGAACTATGGTGATGGTTTGAAATGCAATACAGGCGGAAAGTTGCCACAAATAGACCCAAATAAGCATAATCATTCTTGGCAAATCCTTCCCTCAACAACCATAGAAGAAGAAACTAATAGTAAGAGTAGAGCAGCAAAACCCATCTCTGAATTTCAAACTATGCAGAAAATAAGAAAAATATAAACGCATGAGCAGGTGGAAAATATTAAGAAAAAGGATGTAAGAGCAATGATAGCCATACAATTATAATTAACTACACTGCTGCCATAATTCTTTTCATATCCAATTACTTGCAGAGACACTGACTGTCTCCTCACCATTTCACGTTTCATGAAGCTGTGAAGGAGTATAATACCTGAGACCAGTGCATGGCATTTTTAGCAGAGAGCTGTAGCCATGCATATTTCAAGAAATCAAGGCATCAATTTCATAGAAAATTCTCAGGTTCGTTGAAGATTAAACTCAAAATTATAGTCTGAACTGATTGTGATTATCTATTTTGTCCCACATCAAACAGTAAATTGCATCCAGACTGTATGAGCTCATTTATAATTTTCTTAAGAAAATTATAGATTGTTGAGATTAAGTTATATATTGATAAAGGATTAAGGTATTTGCATACTTGGAGAAATACAATTTTCCTTTGACAACAAAATTTAGATTTTCCAAGAAAATCCTTACTTCTGACCTTCATGATGAACAATCCAGCTAAGGAATCACAATTTTCAGCTAAGGTGTAAAAGAATAAATACTATATTATTTTTCTTAGACAGCTTCCTATTTTTAGTCTCTTGTGTATTTAGTTAGGTTTCTTTTGGAATTTCTCGCCTACATTTGAAACTGGAAAACATCTCTTTTACAAAATTGTAAACTTCTATAAATTGACAATATATCAATGAAACAATCAAATCATTATTCTTTTGTATATGGCATCAGAGCCTTGATCCACTATGATTTCTCTGATCAGCCAATCTCATAGCTCAACAGCTTTGCAAAATCATTTATGGCCTCAATCAAATACAACTTATGCCTGGTATCTTGAGCTATGACAAATTCTAATCTATCATGGCTTTAACAATTTTCTTATTGTTTCACCCCTTCATCTTCAGCATTGGCAACACATTTTATAATTTTTTTAGTTTATGTTGTCATCATCATCGTCATTTGAACACTGTTATTGTTAATTTGTTATGGGGTTTTGTCACTCTCCTTTTCCTACAAATTTCCATCAAGGATATTGGGCCACTCCACTGTTTTCTTATCGTGGTGGTCGGTTAACACCCACTATACCTCTTGCCATCTCACCACACTCCCACTTCACCCTAACTTTGTACTCAGTGATCTGACTATTCAATGTTATAATTAATTATTTATTTAATGATGTTAATAACGAACTAATTACTTCTTGTAAATACTTAATATTATATTAGTATTTAGTAATGATACTATGATAGTTCTTCCTACTAATTATTAAATTATTAGCCAGAATAATTGATTANTTATTCATATGTCATAGTTCATCCATAGGGCATTTTTTATTTCTTATAATCGTAGCATGCTATGTACTTTGTGAAATCGGAGTTAACCAAACAACAACTGAAAATACAAATTTTATTACTAAAATCAAATAAGGAGTACAACCAACACACAAAAATAGGAAATAATAACAGACGCGGCACATAAATTGAAATTAGGGTGAGGTCTAGGGGTGATTGTGATCGGCTTTGGAGGTGGTAAGTGATGGAGAGTCCTCGAAGGAGGATATGGGGCAGCGGTATGAGGCAGCAGCACTACAAAGAAGGTGATGGGTTGAGGTTTAGGGGAAGGCATCAACTGTGGAAGGGCTGGACTGAATAGTGGCAGCAAGCGGTCCTCGGGATGAAAACAGCGAAGAGGAGGGTTGGCAGCAATAGACAACAGATTGGGAAAGGTGGAGAGGGGGTAGACGGCTGCAGGAAAACAGTTAAACGTCTGTATTCTGGGTGGCTGGAGCGAATATGGCGACATTGGTAGCGGAGGGAATGTTGTTGAAGAGTGAGAAGGTCGAGAATAATCACTACATCGGATGAGAATAGCCGGAGCACCACTCATTATCGGATAAAGCCCTAAAATAAAAAACCTGGGCGTCAACTGGTGTCCTGTGAGAAAACAAGAAGAAAACTTAAAAATATAGAACAAAGGAATCAAATATATAAGCTCTAGATGACTAGGATTTGGTCCCTCTATGGAATGAAGGCGCCTATACCTCGTGGAACAGCCGACTAGCCCTCCCAGGTTTGGATTGATTTGGTTCACAAATATCTGGGATACGGAAGATAATCCCGTCTCCTCTTCCGCCCATGTCACTTTGATCCGTGGAAAGTTTGAAGTAATTTTTTATGATTTGGCTGACAAGGTTACATTTCATATATTGGTATTTCTTAGATACTAGCAAAGTTTACCTATGCAATGCGCCATAAAGAAAAAACGATCAGCTCGCTTCATGATCTATAAGACAATTTTTCTAGACTGCAAATTATAGTTGTAGGTGTCCTTTGCACAATTTTTGGCATGAGCACCACTACTAGAAGCCTAACAAGGCAAATAATTCTTCTATCATGGAATACTGAAAAAAAGTAGGGAGCAAATTAGAATTTCAATAACTTATAACTAAGTTATAATGCACTTAGGGTCTATTTGAGATGACTGCATTGTTTTGTGAAGGTGTTTGGAGAAAATAATTTTTTTAAAGTTGCAGTGAGGATTATAAATATTTTTTTCCAGAAATTAGAACAACTTTCTTTCAACTATGATTTATAAAAAAATCGGGTTACAAAATGTAGCTTCTCACCTTAGAAATTTCTAAAAAATAGCATAAAATAGTTTCCTAAATAGAACTGTGGTGATGGTTTGAAATGCAATACAGGCGGAAAGTTGCCACAAATAGACCCAAATAAGCATAATCATTCTTGGCAAATCCTTCCCTCAACAACCATAGAAGAAGAAACTAATAGTAAGAGTAGAGCAGCAAAACCCATCTCTGAATTTCAAACTATGCAGAAAATAAGAAAAATATAAATGCATGAGCAGGTGGAAAATATTAAGAAAAAGGATGTAAGAGCAATGATAGCCATACAATTATAATTAACTACACTGCTGCCATAATTCTTTTCATATCCAATTATTGCAGAGACACTGACTGTCTCCTCACCATTTCACGTTTCATGAAGCTGTGAAGGAGTATAATACCTGAGACTAGTGCATG
>JXCR01147151.1:171142-201459 GCA_002079205.1 Phalaenopsis hybrid cultivar
GGTGGGGGAAGCCAACGGTCGGTCACAAATCCTTCCTCTTTGCTGCTATTATTATTATATGATTGAATTTTTTTGAAACGTGAGGTCATGATGGTTTGGGAATGTTTATAACACAACAAATACCTTGTGTCGTAGAGAAAGAATGAGAGACTTTAGGGGAACCTTAGGAAATATATTAAATTCTTTTCTTCGGTAAGCCAGAGTACTATGGCTCTTCGAGGTCCCTGGGTTACAAAGTTTCTCGTGGAGAGAGAAAGAGAGAGAGAAATATGGAGATCTCTTTCTCATCATTTCCCTTCACTTTTATAAAATAATCGATAAAGTACATCTCGCACTATACAACACTCTTCTCCAGTGTATTGATGAAAAGACCGTGACGTGGGTGTCAGGTGTTGTTGATACGACGCCCTTCCCTGATGCATGGGTGAAATGATCGAGTCACAAGTTTAGGGGACCATTAATAATAGATTTACAGATGAGCTTATTAGTCATGATGACCTTCTTTGATAGGCGCTATCACACGGTGGATTAGGTTGCCCCTTTGAGGAGAGTAAATATAATTTGATTGGTGGGTGAGCTTAATTCAAAGAAGCGAAAAACTATGTATACAATTCAATATTAAATTAATTAAGAAGCTTTTACCGAAAAGCCATAAAATTTTTAAATATTTACATATCTAACATCTAAATTTTTTTTTTTACATTTATAAAACTCAAATATTTTCTATCACACCTAATTACTTGACGTATGGATCTACCCAGCTTATTGCCTGCTCATCCTTTACTGCCATAGCTCGGGCTCTTCGATGACCGACCGACTGAGTACCCGTGGTTCTCCATTCCCAAAGCGAACACATATGGATAAGAAGTTGGCCACCTAATTTTCTCGTCAGTCGATGTGCTCGATCTGAAACTGCTCAAATATTCAGATTTCTACATTGGCCTAGTTAAAGTACTTTATCATTGTCTCATTTATGTCTTCAATATTCCAGTTTATTTGTTTTACCATGAGTCACGAGTCTGATTTTACAACGAGGACCCGGGTGCTCATCTCATAATCTAGGCGCATGCCGAAAATTACAGCTTTGTATTCTACCTGGTTGGTTGTTACCTTGAATTCTACATTCATTGAATGGTACAAGTGTTCTTCCGCTTTGCTACTTAAAGTGAGCCCTAGCCCTGGTTCGATTCAATTTGAAGCGTTGTTCACGTATAGGATCCACTCCTATCGACCGCCTTTGAATTTCTTCGGCTTGGTTCCCCAACTCTAAGAAATCTGCTAGAAATTTTGCGATTGTCTGAGCTTTTACGGTCATCCTAGGAACAAAAGTGATATCAAAGTCACTTAATTTTACTCCCCACTTGAGTAGTCGATTAGAATGTTCTGGTTGGGCAAGCTTCGATTTTAGTGGGTGGTCCGTAATCACCTGGATGTGATGCGTCTATAAGTACGGTCGTAACAAGCGAGCCGACACAAATGGAGCAAATTCTAGTTTTTTTCATAATTGAATACCTGACCTTCGCCCCTCGGAGAATGCAGATGGTGTAGTAGACCGAGAATTGTCTCTCCAACTCTTCCCAAACTAACATGGAACTGATCATCTCAGCTCCCACCGCTAAGTACAAATAGAGTTCTTCGTTTGACTTCGGGCTTTGGAGGAGTGATGGTGAAGCTAAAGAATCTTTAAGGCTCTGGAAAGTTTGTTGGCATTCATCTGTCCACTAGAAACTTCCATTCTTTTAAAAAGTTTTAAAAAACACTGCGCACTTGTTGTCCAACCTTGAAATGAAATGACTCAGAGCTGCAATTCAGCTAGTTAATTTTTGAACATCTTGGATATTTCACATTGGCAGAAAGTCAATCAGCGCCTGGATTTTTATCAGGGTTCACTTTTATGCCTTTGGGAGTTAGGAGGTAACTTAAGAACTTACCGGTTGAGGCCCCAAATATGCAATTTAAGGAGTTCCGTCTCATATTATATTTTCTTAGGATTTAAAAGTTTATTTTAGGTATTTTATATGTTGTTTTGTTGTTCGTATCTTTACAAGGACATCATTGACATAGGCCTCAATATTCTTTCCTTTTTTATTTTTAAAAATTACATTTGTCAAACACTACATGTTGCCCCAACATTTTTAAGCCCAACAGGCATTACACTATAGCAGAATACTCCCTCGGCCGTGATTAATGTAGTCTTTTCAGCATCCACCAGTGGATCCTAATCAAGTGACAGCTAAACAAAACATCCAGAAAGCTCGTAATTGAGTATCTTACAACTGCTTCCATTAGGGTGTCGATTCTTGACAGTGGACACCAATGCTTTGGGTAGGTTGCATTTAAATTGGTGAAGTTGATGCACATCTGCCACTTCCTCTTGGCCTTCTGGACCATGCCAATGTTTGAGGGCATGTAGGGTATTGTACTTCTCGGATGCACCCCACCTCTTGTAGCTTCTACCTCCTCCCTGATGGGCCTAACCAGCGCGGTCACTGAGTTCCTCTTCTTCTATTTGATCGAACGAATGGTAGGGCTCACATCAGCTGGTATCCCAGACATCTCCATGGTGGACCGTAAAAGGCATCATAGTGGTCTCGAAGCATTTAAATTTGTAGCTTCCATTGTCTTGCATCAAAACTTTCACTTATTAAGAAAGATTTTCTGGGTTTGTTATCGCTGATGAGGATTTCCTATGTGGCCTCACTGGTCTTGAGGCTGCTTTCCTTCCGGTTATACAAATCAAATTATATCTGCTCCACGCTCCCGACAAACCAGAGGTAGCAAACTCGTGACTGTTCCAAATCTCCCATGATAGTGACTATTACTCCGGCTACTAAGAACTTTATTGTAATGTAGTAGGTGGATACCACGACTCTAAAGCGATTTAGCAGCGGTTAACCAAAAATTGCGTTGTAAGTTGTGGCTGAATCCACAATTAGAAAATCCTCTATTTTCGTGAACTACCTCGCTTCCCCGCCCTAGGTGGTCGCCAATGAAATTATGCCCAACGCCTCCTTTCTTTCACCTAAAAAAACAAATGGTGGGTCAACCAACACTACTAACCGATCGGTCTGAAGATTAAACTTATCGAACACTAACATGAACAAAATTTTCACAGAGCTGCCATTATCATTGAGAATGCTCTCGACTTTGAAGTTACTGATTATCCTCATAATGACTATGGTTTTATAATAGAGTTTTCCTCGTTGTGGAAGATTGTTTGTGATTGTGATGAGAGGAAAACTTCCTCTCCTTTACATGGATGTGAGGTTGCACGACTCGCTTGCTCTAGCCCTCTTCGGGAGCTCCACTGAGGGGCATTTGTTCCTCTGAGGATAACTAAGAATATCCCGATTACATGAACGACATTCGTCCTGGGCCTCCAGTGCTGATGCTTGACCCGAGTGTCCCTGCACAAACTCCTTCAGCTTCCTCGCCTTGAACAACTCCTTGATGAGACTTCAGAGGTTCCTACATTCCTATCTGTCGTGGCCATGATCCCGGTGATCTTTAAAATATTTCCTCGCTTCCCGGAGAAAACCTCCAGCTCTCTTTGGCGTTGGTTCGTTGAAGTATTTTTTTATCCTGGATGGCGTCCACGATTTCTGCCATTGACACCCTCAAAGGGGTAGCTCACAAGCCCTCATAATTTCCTATATGGCTGTTCATAACATTATGTCAGCCTCTCATAGTATCGGGGCTACCACAGATCTTGATTTCTTGCCTGACCCCCACGCTGGTTGTACTCTTTGATCCTTTCGTTGTTCTTAGAGGATCAGTTGTCTTCGAAACTTCATCGGACGAGTGGCCCGTGTTCCTCACTTGGCTTCGAACCGCCACTGGGGGGAGCTCTCTTCTAGGAATGACACCCTTCTGGTTCTAGCTTGGGGTTACTTTCCTACGCCAACATGTGCTTATTGGCTCTCTTCAACAAATCGGTCAATTTTTGGAGTTCATTAACGCTGAGGTCATAAGAAAACCTCTAAGACCTCAAGGCTTGCTTCAGAGTGGCTACAATTGCGTCGACCTTAAGTAGTTTCACCTCCGACATCTCCCTCTAGAAGCATGCAATGAATGGTCGTAGACTCTCGTGTTGACCCTGCTTGAGTTGCCACAAGGACTGCACGCTCTTTGTGGGCTTTCGGGCACTGGCGAATTGTGCTAAAAATAACCTCTTAAAAAAATTATTGATGCTTGCAGCTGGAAGTGCATGGACCACTTTAAGACAAATGACCTCAAAGTGGTGAAAAATAAACTACACTTGAATGCATTTAAGATATTGAATAAGCACACGGTCGGCTCAAATGCATCGATATGGTCTATGGAGTCTGAACACGCCTCCAAAACCAGCAATTTGAATATTTATTGGGGCTCCACTCCAGATACTTGGAGGGAGAAATGATTCTCTGGCTGATGCGGTGTCTTAGTGCTCCCTAACCGCAACATTTCCACCAACACAGATCTTGCACTATCTTGATACTACAAGTCGCTAACCCCCTAAGGACCGTTGTTCACCCTCCTACCTTTGTGCACCGACACCACCTCCGTTGCCTGGCTCTGTTCTTATGGGGCTTGATTTCCCGTCAGAGCTGTGACAACCCTCATAATTTCAACGATCTAGCGTGACACCTGCTCCATGATCCGAGTTCTCATTTCCCACATTCCTCCTTGCAAACATTCCTCGATGTCATTTCGTGGAGTATCTGCATTAGCTACTACTCTTTGAGCACTTCCTTCTCTCTGTGATCGACATGCTCTTCTTCTTGTTGACGATACTACTTCAGCTCACGACACCTTTTATGATGTTGAATCCAAATTTGTCTGGGAGACATACGTGAGGAATATAACAGTGAAGGATGGAGAAATAAAGAGAGGATAAAAATAATGCAGTAATGAACAATATTTTTGCCTAACCTTTATTCATAAAATAGACCCCTATCTATAAAAATGGGTCAGCATACAATTACACAATGTATCCCTAAAGTATGTAGGTGTCGTTGGGGTATTTCAGTCCATAAACATGGGTCGTGAAGTCCATGAATGTGGTCGGGCTATTGTTAAGCCGTGGGGCCCTCAAACCAAGCGGCTGTGAGGCCGAGCGGTGGTTGGGTCGGGCGGTTATCAAGCATGACGCCCTTGAGGCCAGGCAACTGTTAGATCGGACGACTACTTGTTGAGGATCCACATCAACCGCTCAGTCTATCTAGATTGGAGGGCGACATGTTCATCTGAGTGGGTCTTGTTTGATGGATTCTTCAAGTGTGATCTACAATTTATCCATCTAGGATGCACCGTCTTCCCAGTATGTGTGAGCTGGCCTGTTGAGCATGTGGTCCTAGGTCATTCTTTGAACCCCTTTGGGCCCACATCACTTCTTAGCCATCCACGAGACGTCTTTGTGATTTATGACGACACATTTTTGATGTACATTATATATATATATATATATATATATATATATATATATATATATATATATATATATATATATATATATATATATATATATATATATATATATATGTGTGTGTGTGTGTGTNATATATATATATATATATATTTATATATATATTTGGTGTAATGAGGAGGAATCTCTACATCATATTTTTTCAATTGCGGATTTTTTTTTGAAAATTTGGAGGCTGCTATCACCCACTTATAAAACTTTTCTACCTGCTTGTAGTTATTTAGATTTGGATCGCTACCTGCTGCATTGGAAACGAGGTAACTTTAAACTTCATTTGCAAATTATAAGCCCTTATATTGTTTGTTGGTTTCTATGAATGGAAAGAAATCAAAGGAAGCACTATGAGCTTATGAGCAATGCTAAAGACATTCTTTTCACTGTTAATCCTTTATTTCTAAAGTTGTTGCATATACTACCTCTCAGAAAGATGTGGCTGGTCTTGACGGTGTTCAGCTGGTGGTGGGTGTTGCTTTGCGGTTCTTTTGGTTGGTTACGTGGAACAATCACCCACTTAGTGCTATTAAAGTTTATATAGATGACAACTTTAACTCTTTCAATATAGGTGATGTTGGGGTTTTTCGTTACCATTTTGGTAAAGTTTTATTAATCTTTTTTGCTCCCTTTGATTGTGTTAGCGCATCTTATTCTAAAATGTATGTTGTCATTCACTATTTGCTTGTTGAGAGAGAGATGAAATTTCAGAATTTGATTATGGAAATAGATTCTCTTTCCGTATTTCGCTACTGCAATTGGCGTGATATATGCAATTGGTAGAACTCGTTCCCTTGGGCAAAGATTAGAAAGCTTCTACATTTTTTTACTTTTACATAGGATCATATTTTGCGTGAACCTAACAAACTTGCAGATTTTTTTGCCAGGTGATGCTTCTCTTGACGGTGTAAAAGTGGGCTTTGAATTTAATGCTCAATTCAGTTTACTTATCATACATCATAATTGAACACATGTAATTTTATAGTTGTTTTTTGAACTTTTTTTTGTGCTTTCTACCTCTCGGTGGATGATCCTTTAGCTTTTATTTTTTGCATTTTGTATTTTGAGTTTAGTTGGAATCTCAAGCTAGTCTTTGTAATCTTTTTTTTTGTGGTCAATAAAATTCCCTACGGGTTTCCTTCGTAAGTCTCCTCATGTCACATGTTCGAATCTCCATCTGGTCAGTTTGCCGATAGTGAGACTGGTCCTCGAATAATCAGGCACATGAGGGTGGCTAGAGACATATATATATATATATNTTTTAAGTTTAAGAATTGCTTTGTCAGATGTTATTCTTATTAAATTTAATCAAAATTTTATTTGGAAACAAACCTTGTAGTTTACAAAAATAAGAAATTAATAAACATGTATAAATTGATTGGAGAGAACTTCTTTTAGAATTCGATCACTTAGGTCCCTCCACATGCTATAGTTCCTTAATATGTTTCCTGTCATCTTATGAAATGTTTGTCACCCAAAAATTCAAAAAAAAGTGTCCCCTTCTTGAAGGGCCTACGGCTGTTTTTTATAAGAGCATAAGTATTCAANTTTGAAATTATCTTGGTTTCTACCATATTGTATGCAGAGAATGAGTTCAATGCATGCTTTTACAATAAAATGGTGGTTACATATGTTTTCTCTGCATATCTTGGAGATCTACATGCATGGTTTATGAATTTATCTATATATTGATAGAAATGCGCACACATTGTAAAATTTAATTTATAGTTCTCAAGAAGCAGTCCTAGCCCATAGAACTGCTGAATTTAAATTCAATCAGACGGTTGCTAACCATTGATATCATTTTTAAGTTTTAGATTTGCTTTGTCAGATGTTATTCTTATTAAATTTAATCAAAATTTTATTTGGAAACAAACTTTGTAGTTTACAAAAATAAGAAATTAATAAACATGTATAAATTGATTGGAGCGAACTTCTTTTGGAATTTGATCACTTAGGTCCCTCCACATGCTATAGTTACTTAATATGTTCCCTGTCATCTTATGAAATGTTTGTCACCCAAAAATTCAAAAAAAAGTGTCCCCTTCTTGAAGGGCCTACGGCNTAAAGTGTGAAGAGCCTAGTGTCACGGACAAATAGTCCCACATTGGCTAGGTGTAGGGCTGAAAAACAGTATTTAAGTCATAGGCTGCCCACCACCCACAAGGGCTCTTTTGGGAGGTGACAAGTGGTATCAGAGCAGATTACTGCTTGCCAGGTGTGTGGACTCTCCATGGTCCAGTGGGACCCTCGGTGGAGCTATCCGTGACGAGAGCGTCATGTGATTGGGTGGAGGAGAATGTCACGGACAAATAGTCCCACATTGGCTAGGTGTAGAACTGAAAAACAGTATTTAAGTCCTGGACTGCCCATCACCCATAAGGGCTCTTCTGGGAGGTGACACTAGGCTCTATAAGAAAATCATTTTTAAGGTAATGCCATAAATTATAGCAATACTACCACCAAATGGAAATTTCCTATTAAAAATTGCTAGTATGTTCCACATTTCTTAGTCGAGTTATGGCTGGTAATCACAGTAGGCTACTCGAGTATAATTTCCTACTAGATGTGTAGATCTAAATGGATAGAACAAGTCTTTTCATCACTCTAAAATTGAGTCTATTACTCAATAAGTTTATCATGATGATATGGACTTCTTTTACATAATAAATTCAGCACAATCCATCTATGTTGTTGGCTTGTCCTAGCTTGGCATGTTGACTTAGACTCTATTAAAGTGGTTTTGATATTATTAAGTGCATGACTAGCCTGCACACTATTTTATTTGCTTTAAAGTTGGTGTAATATATGACAAATCAAATAAAATTTCTTTTGACTGATTTCACAATAAATTATAATATTTAGAAAAAATCATAATAATATAATTTAAGTCATTATTAGTTTTCAAGGAAAGTTTTCTCCAAAACAATGCAGCCCTACAGCTGGCATCAAAAGCCGAAAGCAGATGCGAAGGACCGCATGAAGCTGCAGCCACGGCTTCCCAGAGCGCGGAAATCTACTGATCCCGCCTTCAAAATTCCTCGGCTCCATTAGATTCTCAGTCGCTGACAGCGACCGGAGAAATAAAGANGCAAATCAAATAAAATTTCTTTTGACTGATTTCAAAATAAATTATAATATTTAGAAAAAATCATAATAATATATTTCAAGTCATTATTAGTTTTCAAAGAAAGTTTTGTGCAGCCCTACAGCTGGCATCAAAAGCCGAAAGCAGATCGAAGGACCGCATGAAGCTGCCGCCACGGCTTCCCAGAGAGCGGATATCAACTGATCCCGCCTTCAAAATTCCTCGGCTCCATTAGATTCTCAGTCGCTGACAGCGACCGGAGAAATAAAGAAATCAAACCCCTGGAGCCACCCGGGCTTTCTCCGCCCCCATTTCCGTCCTCTGTTTTTGTCCCGGAGCGGATCCACTCACCACCTAATCTCCACTTCCCCAACCCTAATCCTAACACGCACACATACTCTCTCTCTCTCATCGACAACTGCATCGAACCCCAGTCCCACACCTCAAAGTCTGTTCCAACCAGGATTCCTGTCTCCATCGATCGCAATTTCTCCCACCAATCTCTATAAATGACCTGAAGGATCCACTCACCGCTTTTCCCATATGAATACTCCTACCTCTGCTTCGGGGGAAGTGGACCAGGGAGCGGGGGATGCTGGAGGAGCACTGGAACTGAAAGCTCTCGATAGAGCAGTGGCGGCGGTGGCGGTGGGAGAGGTGGAAGGCGGTGAGGGAAGTATAGATATGGAGGCGGAGAAGAGGGTAGCGGAGGAGGGTGATCGGCCGATGGATGTTGGTGATTGGCCCCCGTCGTCTCCGGCTACTGTGTTTCGTATTCGGCTCAAGCAGCCGCCCGCTAATCTTCGACATAAGATGCGAGTTCCCGAGCTCTGCCGCAACTTCAGGCTCGTTTCTTCTTCGCTTCCTGTTTTGATCGAGTATAGAATTGTCAAATATTGGAGTTGTGTGATTGTTAGGGTTTATTGGTTTTGTGTGATTGTTTTGGTCCTAAAAGAATCGGAGAAACTGAAGGTTTTTTGGTTGTGATTTCTGTGATGTGAATAGCATAACTAAAGCTGGAGTTGGGTGTNGCAAATATTGGAGTTGTGTGGTTGTTAGGGTTTATTGGTTTTGTGTGATTGTTTTGGTCTTAAAAGAACCGGAGAAACTGAAGGTTTTTTGGTTGTGATTTCTGTGATGTGAATAGCATAACTAAAGCTGGAGTTGGGTGTGCGAGTTGAACTTGAGAATTATGTCTTTGGTTATTGAGAACGCGGTGGATTTGTGCTGATGGTTGGTTTCTTAGAAGTCCTTTCTGATTGAATATTTATGTTTTTATTGTGGCAGTGCGGTTGCTTGGTGTGACAAGCTGAACGCTGTTGCTTGTGCGTCGGAGACATGTGCAAGAATCCCAAGGTGTTTACCTTTGAAAGAATGATTTATTTTGCATTTTAATACCTAAAATGCTGTGTTAGCTTGTAGAACTTTATAGTGCCTTTGTTAACATGCATGTAATTTTTCTTTTTTTTTATTTTAATGTTAGAAAGATTGAATTATGTTTATGCAATGGGAAGGAGAAGGATTAAGTTCTCTTTTCCTATTAGTAAAGGGTATGTTTCCTATTGCAGCTATCTTTGATGAAGTAGATCGAAACGTTGTTTTTATGATGTTGATTTGTTATTGGAATCATAGAATAATATGCTTGTGGGTCGGAGACATGTGAGACGATCCCAAGGTTTTTATGTGAAAGAATTATTTACTCTGCATTTTTGTGCCCATAATACTGACTTAGCTTGTGAAGCTCTAGAATGCCATAATTAACATATATGCACTTTTCCTTTCTTCCTTTTACTGACGTATTGTCCAAGTTGGTGACCATCTCTATATTAATGATTTGTAATTTGCCTTCAGCGTGTTTCCTTAATCTTGGGCAGGGCAGATTGAGCATCTTGTGAATGAATTCTGTGACTGCAATCAGTATCCAATTTATTGATTTCAAGTTTAGCTTAAGCTTGGGCAAGCATTATTCATTTACTGTTTCTTTTTTCAGACTTAATGTCTTTCATTTTTTAGTGTCACTTTAAGATTACTCTTATTTTTAGGGCTCAAATTGCTTCGTTAGAGGAAAGCCTTATGCTAAGTTGATGAGATGATATTCAGCCTGCTGATATGTTTTTCCGTCATATCATTATGAGATAGTGTTTTTGATCTTTAGCTGTTCTTGAACTTTGTTGCTTGATTTTGCGAGACACGTTCTTTTGAAATTATCTTGGTTTCTACCATATTGTATGCAAAGAATGAGTTCAATGCTTGCTTTGACAATAAAATGGTGGTTACATATGTTTTCTCTGCATATCTTGGAGATCTACATGCATGGTTTATGAATTTATCTCTATATTGATAGAAATGCGCACACATTGTAAAATTTAATTTATAGTTCTCAAGAAGCAGTCCTAGCCCATAGAACTGCTGAATTTAAATTCAATCAGACGGTTGCTAACCATTGATATCATTTTTAAGTTTTAGAATTGCTTTGTCAGATGTTATCCTTGTTAAATTTAATCAAAATTTTATTTGGAAACAAACCTTGTAGTTTACAAAAATAAGAAATTAATAAACATGTATAAATTGATTGGAGCGAACTTCTTTTAGAATTCGATCACTTAGGTCCCTCCACATGCTATAGTTCCTTAATATGGTCTCTGTCATCTTATGAAATGTTTGTCACCCAAAAATTCATAAAAAAAATGTCCCCTTCTTGAAGGGCCTACGGCTGTTTTTTATAAGAGCATAAGTATTCAAATAATAAATACACACCTCTTTCTACTTCCAACCAAAATTCAACCCCAACCGCAACCCCAGTACCAATCCCAACCATTTTTTGTGTATTAGTATAGGATTATTCTATAATTTTCTCTTTATAAATCCCCAAACTATTTTTTTGCTTGGATTGAGCTAGAGCTCTTTGCTAGCCGCTTCTCATGCTCTCTCTCTACCTTTCTGGTTTCTGAATAAAACCATTTTGTAAATATTTTCTTGAAAATAGGTGAATTGAAGAGTCATGTGATCGTAATGAACAACAAATTCTACATGGTTGATGGTAATAAGTGAAGACATTCTCTTGAGTTGAGAGATGATAATAAATAAATGGCTCATAAATTGCATGACGTTCTCATATTTGAAGGTTGAGGACGGTTTGGCGTATCATGCATGGAACCTTACTTTTGGAATTGTAGAGTGGGTGCTTCTATGACTCAAACCTATGACCATAACGAAATCCACAAAATGTGCTAACAAACTACCTTAGTGGACTTGAAAAGATGTTCGTTTATGCACGTTTTTTTTTTAAATTTTTTGATTCATAGAACTAAAGACTTAAATTATCTTTTCTTTGCAAGATTTGCTTTAACTTTATGTTGACAATTACATATTGAAATAGTTATTATAAGATAATTGTTTGGGAAAATATGAGATACATAGTAACAATAATAACAAAAATAACAACAAGAATAACAACAACAACAACAACAACAACAACAACAAGAACAAGAATAATAATAATAATAATAATAATAATAATAATAATAATAATAATAATAATAATAATAATAATAGTAATTAATTCTCATGAAATTATTCTGAGTTGTGTATTTAAATCATCTTATTTGTTATTTAGCTAATTGAGAAATGTTTTTATAAATATTTTAATATCATTCCAGTTATTCATAATGACCACATGAAATTTATTACTTCTTTATGTGAAAGGAATTTATTATTTTTATTACTTTTTGATTACTTTTTTACATGAAATTTTTATAGTTGTATCCTTTTGGCTAAGAACTTATTGTTTATTCACTGGTCTACTATTTATTTAAATGATGAATAGGTCTTTGTTTTTTGTGAACTATATTAGTTACTCACAACGGCATTGCGCGTAATTTCTCCGTAGTTATGGCTTTGAAGCTAAAGAGATGAAAGTAAGAGAATATAGTTTACTCAATGATTTACCAATTTATTTACATGTTGAGAGGTCTTCATATCTTTGTGCAGTAGATTAATTACTCACAAAATTGTGTCCATCATTATAGGCATTTACTTATTGTAACTAACATTTTGTTTTTGGGAAAATTACATACCTAACGCCCAATTCTAATGGATTTACCTATATCACACCCAAAGTTTCATTTGTACACACATAACACACTTTAACGATGGATGAAAAGATGCAGTTGACTATTAAAATGTAATGATGAGTGCTACTTTACATATGATGTTTGTAATTATGAAAGTTTGGTGTGAGATAGGTAAATATAAAAGTTTTGGGTGCTATGTATGTAAAGCCTCCTTTGTTTTTTTTGGTAATCCACAGCTCTAATGCAACACTACCATTTTGGGTACCAATCCACATTTTAAATCCTGAGAGACCAACAGAATGTGCAGTATTCAATGTTAAAGCTGGTATGATATATTTATATCAATCAAGCATCTGATATTTCCTTTATTTCTTATTGAATTAATTTGATCAAGTTTTCTCATTTTTTGCATCCATTCTTTTTTATCTTTGAACTTTTATAACTTATAATTACCAGTTTTCTTTATATATAAATTTTTAGTTTATCGTTCTTATTCTTTGTTGCGTTCCTCAAAATAGTCTTATCACTTGTTAGTTATTTCTATTATTTCTTTTTATCAGATGTTATGTATACTAATATTAGCTTTATTCATTTATTTTTTTCTTTTAATTGCATAATTTTTTGTGTAAGTATAATATTTCTGTTATAGTTATTTTTGTTGATCAATCAAAGCATTATATAAATATGATGGGATTGGTTTGTTAAGATACTCATGGATTTTTGGGTAGTGAAATTTGTAGCTAAGAGTGATGCTTTAAGAATGCTTTGTGGCTACAATATGCTAAGATTATTGCCATCATATTTCACAAATTGTTAGGATTGCGCTACCTCTCTTTTAGCAAAATTTGGAACATTTTTGAGTGAAATCAAGGGTTTTCAACAATTTTTTTGCTATCCAGTTTAGGTGATCTAAACGAGAACCTCATTGGTGCTTGCTAGTGATTTTATTTTTGGTGATGAGGCATCATTCAGAAGGATATTTGGGAGGATGTACCTACTTATATTGTGATGTAGCATGACCTAAAAGAATGACTAAGAGAACGAAATTTGATGCAGGAATATGCTGGTGATAGACTTGAATATTCACTGTCGAATTCAACTTCTTACATAGTTGATGTTGAATTTCAAAGTTGCCAAGTTTCTACATTATATTTTTGTACTATATATAAAGTCAAAATATGTTTTCTAACTTGTTGTGATAGTTTTTATGGGGAAATAAGTGAAACCTTTGCAATATATAAAGCGAAAAAATAGAAATCATAAAAAGAAGATCAATACACAAGAATTTTATTTTGTTTTACTCACATTGATTGATTGTGAAGAATTTCAATTATTAATTCTTGGAGATACATAAGATTATGCCCCCTTCTCCTTCTAAAGGGGAAACCTAATATTATGTATATGCCGCCATTTTCTTTGTAGGGCAAAAATTAGGCTCTGCAACTTAACAATTACCTTTGTTTGTTTTCTTGCCATTAAAGGAGGCATAAGAGGAATTTTTGGATTAAAAGAAAATTTAACATAGAAAGGTAACACTTATTATTGGAGGATTTGGAGTTGGGCTGCCTCAACTAATAGAGGTTAATAATTATCCCAAGGTGAGGTATGTTGAAAGAGTTAAAGATGGCTAATAGGTGAAAACCTTATTTGTAATTAGCCATAGAAAGGTAACACTTGTTATTACATATTTTTTTAACTTACAATTAGTTTCACATATTTAATTCAAACTTGCAACCTTGGTTGGGCGGAATTAGTGGAAAGTTTGGATGAGCACTTTAAGAGTTAGGAGGTTGTTGGCTTGTTTCCTGAATGGCAAGGCAACATCAACCATTCTAGCTGCAACAGAAGAGGGTGGCTGCGACAGTCAAATGAACAATACACGCTGTTAGGGGTGAATCTAGATTCTCTTCTGACCATTTATGTTGATTTTTCTTCTACTGGTTGAGCTCACTGACATGTTGACTCCTAATGAATGAAAGATTAGATGAAGTGTAGCTTGTGATGTCAGGTTTGTAGGAATGGTTTGGAATTAGGTCCAGAGATTACCTCCATTCATTCTAAGCTTTCACAAACTTCTAAGACTCCGTTTGGCGCCGCTTTTTTTGAGGTTTCGCGGCTTCGAATCGCGAAAATTTGTCGTTTGGCTCCCAGCGTCGCGGCCTAACGAAGCTAAAGCAGGAGAAAAGCAGGCCGCGAGATCCACCACGCGACCCCAGCTTTCCGCTCGCTAATATTCTAAAATACCCTCAATATTCCTTGTCCAACGTCGTCTGACCATCTCCTTCATCGACGTTGACGCCCCAGCTTCTTCCGTGAGGCCCCTATGCCTTCCTCTTCCTTGACCAAGCAAGAATCCAGGAAGGCCGAAGCAGGTAAGTGTAAACCCCTTTTCCTCGCTTGTTTTGAATCTCTCTTCTTCCGGCTTGAAATCTTGGTTAAAATCGTTAGTAGGCCGAGCTCCTTGATTGTGAGTGGCTTCTCCTCATAAAAATTTGCCTGATCCGTGAGCTTCTGATAGTGAAGATGATATTAAGGAGGAGTTGTTTCTCTTTGATTACAGTTGCGCCTAAAGTGATTGGCACAAAAGAGATGATTTCTTCTTCTAGTATTTTTTTCTTATTATTTTGGTTTGCAAAAAAAGAAATCCGAAACATTTTTTCTTATGGAAACACAGTACGTGCAACATTACCCTTGTGGATTTCTAAAGTAGAAATCCAAACATTTGTTTCGTTCAAAACGATGCACTCCAGCAAAAAACTGGGTGAGGATGTCTGATTAAAAATTCATTACCATTTTTTGAAAGGGTTGGGGTTTTCATTGTAGGAATATCAATTTCTGCACAATAGTAAAGTTATGAAATATATAGGAAAAAAATATACATAGAAAAAGGGCGCACTCTTGTGTACATACTTCATGTATTTGTATACTGTTGACGGGACCATCTCATACTTGTCTAAACAAGAGTATTCTATTTGGGCTTGAAATGAAATGTCCATATAATTGTTTGAATCATTAATATGAAACTTGTATTTTCATTATATCAGTTTGCTTTCTCATATGCTTGTCCATATCAGAAGTTTATTCATTTATGCAAATATGTCAAAGGTTGTATTTGATATTTTTGGCAAAAAAAAAAATTAATTCTTACATGGCTTTCCAAAATTTGTTTTTAACTTTGACAGAAATGGTTCTTATGCTGTCTTTGTTGTTGAATGTTGTAATTAAAGGTGACGCTGCAGAGATTTTGATTCAGTGCAAAACCATACTTTGACCAAAATTTGTTTTTAACTTTGACCAAAATTTGTTTTTAACTTTGACCAATTTATTGTTTTGCTGTAATGCAAAACCATACTTTAGGGTTGCTAAATTAGCTAGACAATTTTTTTTAGCCTATAAATGAGGGCTAATCTTGTTGCTGTACCAAAAAGAAATGTTTTAGCAGGATTTGTGGTGAGTGCGGTGCCCATTGGTAGCAGAGTTATATATATAATTAGTTGATTTGGGTTGTAGTCGGGTAAATAGTATCACAGTTTTTTACTCCAATTTCCTCTCTATTAAAATGTGGCTATAAATTCAAAGTGAAGGTTGTTTTTTTGGTTTCTCTTCTCCCTACTTGATCTGCATCACATCATTTATTGGTGTTGTAGGCAATGCTCTTATTGTTCAGTACGTTTTTTAAATCCCACCAAACTGCCTTTTACTGCTTTTTAGGAGGTGCTTTTGCGAACTCATCCTAGGCAATGCACGTGGGACATGTGTGGGTTTTGACCATCTTGATTTTAATACAAACAATTCATCTAATATGTATTTCAGCCTTTGATGCTATTGGCTTGGATTGGCACTTGAAATTAATTATGATTGCATGAGCTGCTGAATTATATGAGGAATTAAAATTAGTTCTAAACTTTTGCTTGGTATTGGATTGATGAAATCTTGTTTGTTTAAGCACCTGTGAGAGGAATGAGCAATGTATAGAAACCTCCAGTTCACGCTCTTACATTCATTCCACACAATTCTTACGTAATGCATACCACACAATTCTTACGTAATGTATAGGAATGAGCCATGTATGTTTGGGAATGAGCCATGAATAGGACTGAGCCATGTATATTTGGGGGCATTTACGTGCATACCTCACAATTCTTATGTAATGAATACCACATGGTGAAGGGTTTCAACTTGCATCAAAATTCTATCTCCATGAAGGTTAGGTGGTGAAAATGTGTGATGGCATTTGTTTTACCATTTCTCTCGTATGAAATCTATTTGCAGCCGATGACATTTGCTTTACCATTAAAATGAGTATTAAACATTGTTCATATGATGTTTAGGAATAGGATCTTATATAGCTGGAATTGTAGCTATGATTATGCTTCTAGTTAATGAGGTTAAACTTTTCAGTTCTTTCAAAAGAATTCTAGCTATGATTCTACTTCTAGTTGATGAGGTTAACCTTGGAGATAGATATATTCTGTGTGAGTCAACATCTGTTTTGTTTTTTTAAATACTACATCTGTTTCTTTTTTCCCTTTCAGTGTAATAAAGTTTAAAAACTTCATTTTGGGGCGATTTCTAAAATACTTATCGATAAAACCAATACAAATTTTACCTTGGTGCTTGGGTAGAAGTTGTTTTCTTATAAAGCCAAATAAAAATTTCTTCAATGCGATACATGTTTTATCAAGAAGGGCTTCATACAATTTATTGTTTCCATTTTATTCCCAGAACGCCTTCTATCATGTTCAATGTTATATGCTTAAATTGTTGAGAATAATTCATTCAAGTTTTGTTTTAAGGCTGACAAGTATACACTTGGAAAAATTACTCTTGTACCTGTTCGTGAAGCTGATTTATTTTGCCTTCTATATTAAATGAAACTTTTCTCATGGATTGATCTCACTTTCGGGGCTTACTATTAGTTCATTGGTATATTTGAACTTTCTGCTCTGTTTAGAAATGAATTTCTGCTTCTGAAGTTTCAAAAATGTGGTTGTTATAGTCTTCTTTTAAACAGTTTTAGCAAACAGGGGCAACATGATCATTTTTTTAAAAAACAACTGACACACAGCTGCACCAAACGGACTGTCAGTTTCCCCGCAGCAGCTTCCTGGGACAACGCAACTGCAGCTGAGCCAAACAGAGCCAGTGGTCAACTTGTTGATATTCTGTATTTGTTGAACACTAGTTACTTTTTATAATGGCCAAAAATATAATTGTTCATTAACTAAAGTAGAAAATTTTAAGTATTTTACTGATATAGTAGGCTAAGAGTAATTTAGAGATGTACCCAATATTGTTATCGTATATTTTACCAAACAAGATTATTTACCTTACTTTTCTTTCAATAATATTTTCATCATAACTTCTTTTGTTGTAGCTTTTCACTAGAAAAATTTTGAAACCAAGCTTTAGCACTTATATCTCATTTCCAACTTAATGACTTAATTGGATGATAAAAAGATAATTCATCTTCATGGTGTGCTTAGGACTATCATTTCATATAGCGATGTGAAACTTCTTAGCAATTTTGAGGGATTTTAGGGAGTAAGCTAGGTACTAAGCTCTTGTTTTAGTTCAACAGGTCACCCTTAGATAGGTGGATAGCTAGATGTGATGAATAGGAGCTTTGGAAACCTCCTTAGGTGATTTGTAGGAAAGAATATTAGGCAGAGACTTGATTTTTCTCAAATTATTTGCCTACAATAGGCCCACTAGCCAATCTGCATACCGCACTCCCTTTGAGATTATATACAGACGAAAGCTTCTCACACAATTGGAATTAGTGTCTATTCTTCTGGCTATTGAGATTAGTATTAATACAGAGGCTAGAGCCAGAGGGATTCAGACCTTACATGAGCATGCGAGGGAGGAAAATACAAAACAGAAAATATCAGAAGCAGGCTAACATGTTTAGGAGAGCTATGGTTTTCAAAGAAACTGATTTGGTGAGGATTACATTGAAGGAGAAATTTCCCATAACAGAGGCTAGAGCCAGAGGGATTAAAACCTTACATGAGCATGCGAGGGAGGAAAATAAAAACCAAAACACAAAATATCAGAAGCAGGCTAACGTGTTTAGGAGAGCTATGGTTTTCAAAGAAACTGATTTGGTGAGGATTACATTGAAGGAGAAATTTCCCATAACTTAATTTGGAAAGCTCAGGCGTAGGGTTGATGGTTCATTCAGGGGTTTAAAGTGGATCAATGACAGTCCATACCGATTGATCTATTGAACTATTACAACTTTTTTGTTATCTTCATCATTTCCGTGCTATCGTCCTACTATGAGGATCCAAATGCTCTGTGACAAAGGAAAAACCCTTTCCACCTAGGGAGAATGACACTGACATGACTTTTGCTTGGGGCATAATCAGGAACATAACTCCCGCCCTAGAGGGAGTCCCCAGGATTTTGAATTCTTCCTTATGGAATGATGCTTAAAGATTTTCTTGCCCACCTGGGCAAGCCAATTCCTTTGAGTTTCAATTTTGAATTACAGTTAGGTTGGTTTTTTATTGGCTTAGTATAAATAGCTTGTTTTTGAACTGTTAAAGAACTTTGGATTGAGTTTATGCATTTGCGGATTGTTTTCTCTAAAATTTGGTTCTAAGAGCTCTGTATACTCTTCCTTTTGGAAGTGGTGTGCTTGTAGCTTGTTAGGAATTAGGTGGTGGATTTTCCTTGATGTTTGTAGTCTCTAACATCTTTGCCGGATTCCTTCCTCTAGCTGTTTTCGATGAGGACTGCAGCTATTGCTCCTAAACAGTTCCAAATCCTATTTCATTTTCAGTGTTTCTCTTCTAATCATTTTGTGAACTTTTCTAAGTCCTCGTATCAATCCTCATACACTATAACCTTTGCTCGGCGCTACTCTCACTTATTTTTTCTATGCATAATCTTTGTTTGATTTCACTTTCAGTTCTTTCACTTTGGTTTTGACTGAGATGTTTCCCCATTAAATTTCATGACTTGCATTTATGAGCTGTTTAAATTTCTACTTGACTTCGTATGATTAATATATCTATACTCCATACTGGTGACCTAAAGTTGTAATCTAAACACTAAATACCATATATTCTCTTTTGATGGCACATTGCTTCATTCTACATCAAGTTTACCAAGAGTCATTGTTTCCAGTAAAGGTCAAATGAAATATTGGTTTTTACAATTTTGGAGGGGATCGGCGCTTTCATTTCTTAAATTCATAGTTATGAGTAGTTATAGATTGACATGGCCTTTCTAATGTTGTTTCATTATAATGGTATTTGAACAGATTCCCCACGAGATTTTGTTCAGTTTATTGAATGGTCACCGAAGTCTTGTTCTCGTGCACTGTTGATAGCTAATTTTCATGGCAGAATCACCATATGGACTCAGGCATCACAGGTAAAAATTTGGAGATCTATAGATTTATTGAAGTATAGTTTTCTCATAACTTCAATAAACCTTTTTAATTTTGTAGTTGAACAGGCCTAGGTTAAATTGTTTGTCAAAATATTAGATTGATCTCATAAGTGCAACTGCTATCTTTTTTTCTATTTGTCCTGTTTTTGCTGCAATTTTTTCTCCTGCATGTTGGGAAGCATCGATCTGCCATTTGGGCAAATTACACGGTTGAATTAGCTCTGAGTCTGTAGACCAATCGTGAAATTGTTACTTGATGCGACAAAATGATCTTCCTTTTTTTTTGTTTTGCTCATTTATTGTAAAAAAGATGCTGGCAGTTTTTTTTAAATTACAATGGCAAATTTTGCCTTTTTTTGTTTGTATTTTAGGGACCCGTTCATCTTGTTCGAGATGTCAGTTCTTGGCAATGTGAACATGAATGGAGGCAAGATCTTGCTGTTGTCACTAAATGGTTGTCAGGAATGACAGCGGTATGCTATTTCTCCTCTTATTTTTTAATTAATTGTTCGAGGATGCAATCCTTTTTTATTCATGCCATGTAAGTCAGATTTTGAGGCAATTGCTGCACAAACCGACTCGTGAGTTTGGAATGTTAGGGTACGAACAATTGGATGGACGGTATTAATTTCTTTCGATTAATATTATAAATAAACCAACTCTTCTTCCAAAATATATAAAGAGTCACTGAGCAATAAAATTTTGTTCTAGTTCAAATCACACTGTAGTTATTTTATTTTTATATAATTCAAATAAATTTAAATTAAATTCGTAATTTCATTAATACCTATTCTTATTTACTTTTTTTTTTTTTTTTCTATGTGCACATTTCCTTCCATCATCCATCTAACAAAGGAGTTTTTCCTGAAAACAAATATCAACTAATTTGTTGTCATGCAATGAGTCAGTGGTGTGCATCTTTCCAGCACTCAAGGATTCATATGTATGACTTGAATTGTCATCTGTATTTCATTGTTAAGAAGCTGAAAAGCTACCACATGGTGCTTATAGGAACTGGTCCGTTACATTAGTTTGATTTATTCTGTTATTTTAAACCAACTTGGCGGCCTCAGTTTGATGGTTTATTTTTGCAGCCCCACCCATTGTCAGTTTCTGATCTATTTTTTTTTTTCAGAAGATTCAGGCATTTAATTGTTGGCATTATTTAAACAGAGATAAATTTTTGTTTTCCCTTACTTGATTGTAATGGAGGTAATATTCACGTGGGGTTGTCTTTGCTTTTTTTCAAGATTCGTTCTCTGCCTTCAAATCCTAACAACTCGTCTAATATGAAGTCGACTTTTGAGGAGAAGTTCATTACACATCAACCTCAAACTGCAGGTTTGGATTGTTGTGTTGATAAGTTTGTGCATGGTCCTTTGTTTCATTTTTCAAAATTTTTTGGTGGCTTTCTCTGAAATAATGGACAAATATATTCTTGCAGCAAGATGGCCAAACTTCCTTTGTGTTTGTTCAGTTTTCTCATCAGGGTCCATCCAGCTTCACTGGGCACAGTGGCCTCCTCCTGAAAATGGTGAACCACAGAAATGGTTTTCAACAAGCAAAGGACTTCTAGGAGCTGGACCAAGTGGTATTATGGCTGCTGATGCCATCATTACTGAAGCAGGGGTCATGCACGTTGCTGGTGTTCCTCTTGTTAACCCATCGACTGTTGTTGTATGGGAGGTTACACCTGGCCCTGGGAATGGCTTTCACGTGGCCGCTAAGCTAAATACAACCTGCTCAATTTTTCCTCCATTGAGTCCTCCCTGTTGGACAGGCTTTGCACCTCTTGCAGCATGTTTGTTTAGTTTGCAAGAGTATGTAATCTCTCTAGAAAAGCAAGGAAAGAAGCAAACAGATCAAGAGATAATTGAGGCTGCACCACTTCACTGTTCTCCTGTTTCTAATTTTTCTGCATATGTAAGCCCTGAAGCTGCTGCTCAGTCTGCAGCAACCACTACATGGGGTTCTGGAGTTACTGCTGTGGCTTTTGATCCAACAAAGGGAGGGTCAATGATTGCAGTAGTAATAGTTGAAGGTTTTACTGAACTTATTTTAAATGTTGGAATTCTCTTCCAATTTCTTTATTAAATATTTTCTTGTAATACCCATTCACCATCATCCTGTACGTTTCATAGACAAGTTTGTTTCCATTTGCCTTGCAATGTTAATACACTTAATTTCAGTCAACCGAAGAAGAAATTTTATGTACTCTATTCTTTGTGCAGGTCAGTACATGTCTCCATATGATCCTGATGAGGGCCCTTCGATAACGGGATGGAGGGTCCAGTGCTGGGAATCATCTCTTCAGCCTGTTGTTTTACATCCAATATTTGGGAATCCTTCTAGTTTTGGGGGGCAACCGCCCATGCAAACAGTATGGTTAACTAGAGTTAACAAAAGCATTCCACCAACAGATGACATGGCAAATCCCCAACCATGCACTTCTTCATCAACCATCTCTGATGAGAGGAATTCATCTGACAGTAGCATTGAGAGGGCAAAAAGGCTCAGCTTTGACCCATATGACCTACCGAGCGATGTGAGGCAGCTAGCTCAAATAGTTTATTCTGCGCATGGTGGTGAAGTTGCTGTTGCTTTTCTTCGTGGTGGAGTCCACATATTCTCTGGTGCAAATTTCAATCAACTTGATAGTTACCACATCAATGTTGGTTCAGCCATTGCTACACCTGCCTTCTCATCTAGTGGCTGCTGCTTGGCCTCAGTTTGGCATGACACAAACAAAGATCGGACAACCTTGAAGATATTTCGTGTTCTTCCTTCTGCTGTTTCCAGCAATCAAGCTAAAGTTAGCTCGGCTGCGTGGGAACGTGCTATTGCAGACAGGTTTTCTTTACGCCGCTAAATTTTTGTATGGGTCTATATTAAGCTATTGTTTGGAGTTTGCAAATCAATTTGTTTATGTAGGTTTTGGTGGTGTCTTTTGTCTGGTGTTGACTGGTGGGATGCCATTGGCTGCACCCAGAGCGCCGCAGCAGATGGTTTAGGTGGGTATTGCGATATTTGGCCTTCCAAAAATGATTTTTATTTATTGATGGATGGTATTTGAAATTTCATTGAAGCATGGAAAATATCTAGTTGACTAGAAATGGTTGTTCGATCAGGAAAAAGAAAGATCTATTTATTTATTTTTCATTATAATTATGATATTGGTCTTTTAATTCCTTAGTTTTATTTGTAAGAGCTCGTTTTAATTTCTTTAGTTTTGGGGTTATTTGTGTAATTATCTGTAAGTTTATTTCACATTATGAATATAAATACAACCCTAGTCCTTATTGTAGAACCATCCATTTTCATTCCTCTTCTACTGAATTACTTCTTCTCTCTTTTTCTCCTTCAGCTTCTCTCAACTTTACTTTCTTCTTGCTAGGCTTTAGCGCTCAGGTGTGGCATGTAATCTTTAATTTCACGTGAATCAGCTACTACCAAAAGCTGGAGGAGTTATCTCTTGCACTGAGAAAGAAAGGTTGCTGGCAAAGGGCACCGAGGATTGGGGATTGGTTGTTCAAGGGCTGTTCGAGTTGTAGCCGGCTGCGTATATCAAGAACATAGTCGAGAAGGAGGAAGGTGGTTAAAGAATAAAGATGATTCTGGTGGCCTTGATTGAGGTTTAAAAGATCAGTGTTCTCACTGATTTTAGCCTTTGAGGCTAAAAATGAAGTCATTTATTGTGCACTAGTGCTTGGATGCAGCTCTGCGGGAGGCGATCCTTAAAAATAGAAGAAAATATTACATGGAGAGGTGTTGAACAAAGCTGACTGTGCAATTCTATTTGTCTTGTACGTTCAGCACTTTAAAAAGCTATAGATAAAAGATTAGCGATCAGAGATTAGTTCTTTTTATCTCAAGTTCTTTTTATCTAATCGGCTGTATTAGCCAAGGTCTAGGAACCAATCATGACCCAAGTCGAAGGCAAGAAGAAAAAGCTTTCTTTTTTTTGTAAAAAAGGCCATTTAAGGAAGTAATTTCTAGAGAGGAGAACAATAATTAATAAACATTTAGAGATGGATGAGATGCTACAACTGTGGNAAGTCACTAAGCATTAAATTTTGTTCTAGTTCAAATCACACTGTAGTTATTTTATTTTTATATAATTCAAATAAATTTAAATTAAATNGAGTCACTGAGCAATAAAATTTTGTTCTAGTTCAAATCACACTGTAGTTATTTTATTTTTATATAATTCAAATAAATTTAAATTAAATTCGTAATTTCATTAATACCTATTCTTATTTACTTTTTTTTTTTTCTATGTGCACATTTCCTTCCATCATCCATCTAACAAAGGAGCTTTTCCTGAAAACAAAATATCAACTAATTTGTTGTCATGCAATGAATCAGTGGTGTGCATCTTTCCAGCACTCAAGGATTCATATGTATGACTTGAATTGTCATCTGTATTTCATTGTTAAGAAGCTGAAAAGCTACCACATGGTGCTTATAGGAACTGGTCCGTTACATTAGTTTGATTTATTCTGTTATTTTAAACCAACTTGGCGGCCTCAGTTTGATGGTTTATTTTTGCAGCCCCACCCATTGTCAGTTTCTGATCTATTTTTTTTTTTNAGCTGAAAAAAAAGGTTAAAGTGCAGTACCAAGCTACCACATGGTGCTTATAGGAGCTGGTCCGTTACATTAGTTTGATTTATTCTGTTATTTTAAACCAACTTGGCAGCCTCAGTTTGATGGTTTATTTTTGCAGCCCCCACCCATTGTCAGTTTCTGATCTTTTTTTTTTAGAAGATTCAGGCATTTAATTGTTGGCATTATTTAAACAGAGATAAATTTTTGTTTCCCCTTACTTGATTGTGATGGAGGTAATATTCACGCGGGGTTGTCTTTGCTTTTTTTCTAGATTCGATCTCTGCCTTCAAATCCTAACAACTCATCTAATATGAAGTCGTCTTTTGAGGAGAAGTTCATTACACATCAACCTCAAACTGCAGGTTTGGATTGTTGTGTTGATAAGTTTGTGCATGGTCCTTTGTTTCATTTTTCAAAATTTTTTGGTGGCTTTCTCTGAAATAATGGACAAATATATTCTTGCAGCAAGATGGCCAAACTTCCTTTGTGTTTGTTCAGTTTTCTCATCAGGGTCCATCCAGCTTCACTGGGCACAGTGGCCTCCTCCTGAAAATGGTGAACCACAGAAATGGTTTTCAACAAGCAAAGGACTTCTAGGAGCTGGACCAAGTGGTATTATGGCTGCTGATGCCATCATTACTGAAGCAGGGGTCATGCACGTTGCTGGTGTTCCTCTTGTTAACCCATCGACTGTTGTTGTATGGGAGGTTACACCTGGCCCTGGGAATGGCTTTCACGTGGCCGCTAAGCTAAATACAACCTGCTCAATTTTTCCTCCATTGAGTCCTCCCTGTTGGACAGGCTTTGCACCTCTTGCAGCATGTTTGTTTAGTTTGCAAGAGTATGTAATCTCTCTAGAAAAGCAAGGAAAGAAGCAAACAGATCAAGAGATAATTGAGGCTGCACCACTTCACTGTTCTCCTGTTTCTAATTTTTCTGCATATGTAAGCCCTGAAGCTGCTGCTCAGTCTGCAGCAACCACTACATGGGGTTCTGGAGTTACTGCTGTGGCTTTTGATCCAACAAAGGGAGGGTCAATGATTGCAGTAGTAATAGTTGAAGGTTTTACTGAACTTATTTTAAATGTTGGAATTCTCTTCCAATTTCTTTATTAAATATTTTCTTGTAATACCCATTCACCATCATCCTGTACGTTTCATAGACAAGTTTGTTTCCATTTGCCTTGCAATGTTAATACACTTAATTTCAGTCAACCGAAGAAGAAATTTTATGTACTCTATTCTTTGTGCAGGTCAGTACATGTCTCCATATGATCCTGATGAGGGCCCTTCGATAACGGGATGGAGGGTCCAGTGCTGGGAATCATCTCTTCAGCCTGTTGTTTTACATCCAATATTTGGGAATCCTTCTAGTTTTGGGGGGCAACCGCCCATGCAAACAGTATGGTTAACTAGAGTTAACAAAAGCATTCCACCAACAGATGACATGGCAAATCCCCAACCATGCACTTCTTCATCAACCATCTCTGATGAGAGGAATTCATCTGACAGTAGCATTGAGAGGGCAAAAAGGCTCAGCTTTGACCCATATGACCTACCGAGCGATGTGAGGCAGCTAGCTCAAATAGTTTATTCTGCGCATGGTGGTGAAGTTGCTGTTGCTTTTCTTCGTGGTGGAGTCCACATATTCTCTGGTGCAAATTTCAATCAACTTGATAGTTACCACATCAATGTTGGTTCAGCCATTGCTACACCTGCCTTCTCATCTAGTGGCTGCTGCTTGGCCTCAGTTTGGCATGACACAAACAAAGATCGGACAACCTTGAAGATATTTCGTGTTCTTCCTTCTGCTGTTTCCAGCAATCAAGCTAAAGTTAGCTCGGCTGCGTGGGAACGTGCTATTGCAGACAGGTTTTCTTTACGCCGCTAAATTTTTGTATGGGTCTATATTAAGCTATTGTTTGGAGTTTGCAAATCAATTTGTTTATGTAGGTTTTGGTGGTGTCTTTTGTCTGGTGTTGACTGGTGGGATGCCATTGGCTGCACCCAGAGCGCCGCAGCAGATGGTTTAGGTGGGTATTGCGATATTTGGCCTTCCAAAAATGATTTTTATTTATTGATGGATGGTATTTGAAATTTCATTGAAGCATGGAAAATATCTAGTTGACTAGAAATGGTTGTTCGATCAAGGAAAAGAAAGATCTATTTATTTATTTTTCATTATAATTATGATATTGGTCTTTTAATTCCTTAGTTTTATTTGTAAGAGCTCGTTTTAATTTCTTTAGTTTTGGGGTTATTTGTGTAATTATCTGTAAGTTTATTTCACATTATGAATATAAATACAACCCTACTCCTTATTTTAGAACCATCCATTTTCATTCCTCTTCTACTGAATTACTTCTTCTCTCTTTTTCTCCTTCAGCTTCTCTCAACTTTACTTTCTTCTTGCTAGGCTTTAGCGCTCAGGTGTGGCATGTAATCTTTAATTTCACGTGAATCAGCTACTACCAAAAGCTGGAGGAGTTATCTCTTGCACTGAGAAAGAAAGGTTGCTGGCAAAGGGCACCGAGGATTGGGGATTGGTTGTTCAAGGGCTGTTCGAGTTGTAGCCGGCTGCATATATCAAGAACATAGTCGAGAAGGAGGAAGGTGGTTAAAGAATAAAGATGATTCTGGTGGCCTTGATTGAGGTTTAAAAGATCAGTGTTCTCACTGATTTTAGCCTTTGAGGCTAAAAATGAAGTCATTTATTGTGCACTAGTGCTTGGATGCAGCTCTGCGGGAGGCGATCCTTAAAAATAGAAGAAAATATTACATGGAGAGGTGTTGAACAAAGCTGACTGTGCAATTCTATTTGTCTTGTACGTTCAGCACTTTAAAAAGCTATAGATAAAAGATTAGCGATCAGAGATTAGTTCTTTTTATCTCAAGTTCTTTTTATCTAATCGGCTGTATTAGCCAAGGTCTAGGAACCAATCATGACCCAAGTCGAAGGCAAGAAGAAAAAGCTTTCTTTTTTTTGTAAAAAAGGCCATTTAAGGAAGTAATTTCTAGAGAGGAGAACAATAATTAATAAACATTTAGAGATGGATGAGATGCTACAACTGTGGAGAAATGCTATGGCAATGTCAAATTTATTTCTAGCTTATGTTCATGAAGGGGTAGATTGTAGAATCTATGCGCTTTTTGCTTTTGTGCCCAAACAAGAGTTGGTTTTGAGCCTTGCAATGGAAAAGCTGGCATAATGTGTGGTGCAAATAACAAGGCATGTAAATTTAAAGGTGAAGGATTCGTTCAACTCAAACTGTATGATAGCATGAAAAGATTGCTAAAAAATGTAAGGTATGTTTTGAACTTAGAAGAAATTGGATTGCTCTTGATGAACCAAATTGCAGTGAATACAGTGTTAAATGTAATGATGAAGGCAATTGCTCTCATAGTCATCATGAAAGACATTCATATGTTAAAGAAAGACATTAATATGAATGTAGTTCTTACGTTGCTAGGTAGAACTGTGATTGGAGTATGTGTTAGCATGACTTGTAATTTTGTTGATGAAACCAAGTTGTAGCATTAAAGATTAGGACATGTAAGCCTAAGAAGGCTTAAAAAAAGTGTACAAATAAGGGTTCTTTGAAAATAAAAAACCTATTAATTCGGATTTTTGTGAACATTTTGTGGTGGGAAAAACTGAGAGGTTGAGGTTTGCCACTTTAGAATATAAATCTTAAAAAAGTAGTTCATGTGCATTTATATTTATCTGGGGTCCTAGGAAGTGCACATGGCAAAGCAAGGTGTTTCTATATTTTTGCTGATGATTATTTAAGAAAGTTATTGGTTTATTTTTTGAACCAAAAATTGAAGCTTTGGAAGATTTCAAAGAAAGGAGCATTGATTGGAACTCAAAATGGAAAGGACAAGAAGCCGAGAACTCTCCACAACTTTGGATTTTGTTCGGATCAATTTATAATATATTATATGCATTACAAAATCATATAGTGATGTTGACACTTAAGTAAAATGTGCTAGCTGAAGGCTATAATAGGTTCATTCTTGCAATGGCAAGATGTATATTTAATAATGCAGTTCTGTCAAAAAAAAAATGTGTAGTTTTGTTATGGACTTAGTAGACTCCCTTTTTGATAAATTTGCATTATTTATGGTCTATTTTGTTCAAGTCTCGATAAGAAACGCGGATTAGACAACCAAGTTACTATATTAGACTAAAGGTATTTGGTTGCTTTGCTTATACTCATTATAAAAGATGAATCAGAAGAGTTCTGAAATGTTTTTCATTGGATATCCTGAGAATGTAAAATTGTATAATTTTTGATGTTTGGAATTGGATCATCTTAAATATTTAAGAGACAGTGATGACATTTTTTTAATTAACAACAAAAAAAGTTTAGTTCCAAAAACCTTGGACCAAAGCAAGACTATTGCAACTTAAGGCGAAGCAGTCAAAGAAACTTGAAATTATTGAAGGTTATGATTAAGGATCAACTAAAGCAGAAACAGAATAGCTTAGACTTCGATTCATTGAAGAAATGCAACAAAAAACATTTGATTTGGCTAGGGACAAACTTAGTAGAATGGTTCAAGACTGCAAAGATATGGGCATGTAATTATCATTTCTTGGGTATTTTTTAGCAGGAGGTGAATCAAGTTTCTTCAAGGGAGTCACGGAAAGTACAGAAAGAAATAAATGGTAACAAGCTATGAATAAAGAGAGATCTCCCTTAGGAAGAATAGCACTTAAATGTCGAGATAATAAATAAGTAGATTGTCAGCTGCAATGGTTTTGCTAGAAGGGTGAAATTCTTGGAGTGTAAGAGCTAAATTTCAAAGCTAGACTTATGACGAGAGTTTACATAAGAGGTGTAAACTATACTGAAATTATCTCAAGTTTTATGATATACATTTATACATTTCACTATCGTACTTGGGTAGTTTAACATGTACATTGAGCACATGAATATTAAAACATCATTACTGCATGGAGATTTGGAAGATACTATTTACATGANGCATTTTGGGCGGCAGTGTGGTGCCACTCCATAATTTTTTATATTTGGTAAAACTGTTTTTTGCCACTCCTTTCATTTCTACCGTCGCATTAGCAAAAAGAAGTTGAAGAGACTTTAAAGAAAACCAAGGGTGGAAAGTCTGTAGGACCTGATGATATCCCAATTGAAGTGTGGAAATATTTGGGAGATTTGGGAGTTTATTGGCTTACTGAACTCTTCAATATTATTTTAAAAACTAAAAAGATGACTGAGGAGTGCAGGAAGAGTATTTTGGTCCCCATTTTTAAGAATAAAGGGGATGCATAAGAGTGTGCAACTTATAGAGGAATTAAGTTGATGTGTCATACTTTAACATTATGGGAGAGGGTAATTGAACATAGGTTAAAACGCATCACAAAAATTTCTCAAAATCAATTTGGATTTATGCCAGGTAGGTCTACTATGGAAGCTATACATTTATTGAGAGGTTTGNAAGTTAGTGGAAAGCTTACATATCATGATTCATCAAATATGAAAAAAGCTACAATGATTCTGTTATATTGTGCCTTTTATGCTTTTTACATTACACTGAAATTTTTAATAAGGTAAGATAACATTTTGGGCAGCATTAGCCACCTTTGTAATTATATTTATTCAGGATATACATTATTAAGAGTGGCAACACCACTGACACACTTCTGATTCATGGCTGCAACATTT